>APFE030466762.1:0-11761 GCA_000404065.3 Pinus taeda | reverse complement strand
CCAACACCCCGTACTCAAACATATCACTTAACAGATAGAAACCAGGGATTGTTTGTCTCCACGGAAGGGAGATGCTACAAATCGGCTCCTCAAGCCAATTCCCATAGATACACCAAAAAAATATAAAACCAGAGACGACGAAATAAAAGAGACTTTCATGAGCCAATCCATCCAATCACAAAGACAACCATTTCCATTGGGCAGACAATCCTTCCATAAAAGATAACTGACCCAAATTGTTCCATACATTCCCATTGGAGGCAATAAAATACCATATAAGACAGGCATCGTCATAGAAACAACAAATGCAATATAAAAATTAGCCACACAAACATGGTCGTCTTCCGAGCAAGCAATTCCAAGTCGCTCAGTAAGCCAAGTGCAGGAGGGGTCGACTACCTTGCATGCAACAGTCATAACTAGATTTTGTCGTGGGCGAGGAGTGAAGAAAAGAAACATTACATACCCGACTACCATCACCATGAACCCAAAGTCAGTGTTTTCCCGTGGACGGAACCTATTGATCGAGCTTGCCACTAGAGAATAAAGACCTAGGCACCTCTGCTTGATGCTTGAAACCAGTCTATAGCATAGAGAAATTGCATGAATTGGCCTAGGCGCCCCCACCACCTGTAGGTTATGAGCCCTGCGTTGAATTATTCCCGCCTTAAACTCCCCCACGCTAGCTACCACTTCTTCGTCATGTTCACACATGCAATGTTCTGGCAGGAGCCGCCCTTTCACTCTGCCTCCCATCATATCACTATTAATGAGAGTCCCAAGAGGGACTATTAACTGTCGCGCACCCCGATCGAGGAAAATGGACAAAAATTTACTATTTACAATATAACAAGTTTTTTAATCATGAATACCTACCATGGATATTATTAATTTCTAAATAGACTTTTTAATACTACCATAGGTCAATACCTAGGAGAGAAAGATAGAGAGAGAGGAGGGAAGAAAATCATAATACCATGGTTTATCAATACCATGGGTCATCTAGGCTTTTGATTGTCCAAGGCTTCCTATTTCAACTTAAGGTGGATGAGGATATGTTGACTTTTTTTTTTTAACTGATGTTCTAGATTGATTCTCAAATGAATATGCTCATCACATGCTTCCTTTGAATGCTTATTAATGGTTGCATTATGTTAGAGTTTGTTATGTTGCATTGACTTTTAATAAATTTAAAAAATCCATGTCCACTAATTTCCTAGGGATTTGGTTATTCCAATTTTAATAAGTTTATATTCTAATTAGACGGGAAAATTAATATATAAGCAAATTTTATTTAGCAAAATGATCCATTTTACAATGAGATTTGTAATTCTTTTTTTTTCTTAGGTTAAATTAGATTCGTGCCACGTGGCTCCCCACCCACCAATTTCATAGGGATTTGAGATCATTCCAATTAGATATCATTTTGGGATTCAACTGCGTTAAGTAAGTCATTCATCTATGACCATTTCCATGAGGGGTAGTCGTAACTAACTAATTTTACATGGTTTTTGAATAGTTCACTTAGCACTCATTGCATTG
The DNA here is from genome assembly GCA_000404065.3 of Pinus taeda. Classification (NCBI taxonomy): domain Eukaryota; kingdom Viridiplantae; phylum Streptophyta; class Pinopsida; order Pinales; family Pinaceae; genus Pinus; species Pinus taeda. The sequence continues at coordinate 10,219 of APFE030466762.1, read as the reverse complement.
GCCACCAGTTTCCTAGGGATTTGAGATTATTCCAATTAGATATCATTTTGGGATTCAACTGCATTAAGTCATTCATCTATGACCATTTCCATGAGAGTTAGTCATAACTGAATAATTTCACATGATTTTTGAATAGTTCACTTAGCACTCATTGCATTGAGTCATTCATATGTGACCATTTCCATGAGAGGTAGTCGTAACTAACTAATTTCACATGATTTTTTAATAGCTCACTTAGCACTCATTGCATCGGGTGATGCTCACAAGGGTGAGGAAGTGGGATTGAAACTAATGAAATGAATCCCCTAGTGTCAATCATCACTTTCGGGGCTTGCACTTAGTAACCAAGTCTTCCTAGGAGGTCACCCATCCCAGATTTCCTTTGGCTCAAGTGCGCTTAACTGTGGAGTTTTCCCCACAGTCAAGCCCACTTAGCTTGCTACCCCATTTGCAAAACCTTAGCAAGTATTGTGCCTCATGAACCATTCAAGTAGAGTTCCCTTCACTCTTCTGAATTTAAGTATTGAGGGGTTTTCGCAGTGCATTATATTAGATATCATTTTGGGATTCAAGTGTGTTAAATAAGTCAAGAATTAATATTGATGTATGAAATGATGATGGGCAAGAGCTCTGGCGATGGCGGAAACTAGGGTTTGAAAATCTGCTACTCTGGCAGGCTCTGTCCCTCTGCCACTGCAGACTAGGCAGGTATGCTCTTACGGATTTAGTCAGTAGCCCAGAGAGGCACTAGATCCCGCACTATTTTCAGTAGGAACGCGCCGTATGGAGCATCAGCCGGGGGGAGGCAGCGAACCTCCCCCGCAAAACGACAATGATTTTCCAGAGAACCAGTCGGACAAAGAAAACACCAACCAGGAAGAAGACAAGGCGAAAGAAATTCATTCGGCAACCTGCAAACCAGTTGCAGCGATTCGACCTCGGGTCGAACTGCCAGGACATCTCATTGAAGAAAGAATACAATTTATGACAGACCATGCCCTCATAGGGAAGTTTATCGGGATGTGGCCAACTGAACGAGCCCTGCGAAGCTGGATACAAGCAAAATGGCACCCCAAGGGGCACATCACCCTACAGCTAGGAGCGAAAGGCTTCTTCACAGCTATATTCAACTGCCTGGAGGACAGAAACAGAGTCATGGACGGCGGCCCTTACTTCTTCAACGCTGCTGGTCTATTTCTCAAAGGCTGGGTAGAGCGTTTCAACCCAGACACGGTAGATCTCAGTTGGGCTCCGGTTTGGATTCGCTTGTATTCTCTTCCCAACGAATTCTGGGGAGAAGAATCCCTGAAAACCATAGGAAACACACTAGGTGACTTTGTCAAAGCAGCCGAAGAAACAAAAACAGGTACATATACTTCTTATGCTAGACTATGTGTTTACATGAATCTCAATAAGCCTCTACCAGATGCGATAACTCTTGCTCACTTTGACAAGAGCTGGCTACAAATGATTGATTACGAACATGTGCCCTTCCGCTGCCGAAGATGTCATGGCCTGGGGCACTTATTCAGAGACTGCCCTCTAAATCAGAAACCCTCCCCTGCTGCGGACCAGGAAGGCTCTGAAGGCGCTGGCTTCACCAAGGTAGCTCGCCGCCGAAGGGCAAACAAGAAGCCAGCACCGAAGCCTACTGTTGCGCCACCCAGCCAGTCAAAGCCATCCACCAGCAACAAATTCGAAGCCCTAGCAGATCACACGGAAACTCAAACGAAGCAACCAGGAACAACACCAGAGAAATCGGTCAACAGCAAAAAACCGGATTCCACCAGGGTTCAATCAGATACCAAAGGAAAAGAAGCATCAACCTCAATGGACCAAGAGGATAAACCAATGGAGAAGCCACTCTCAGGCACTGGCACAGAGGAAGAACCCATGGAAGATCAAGACTATTCGAGCTTTATGGATGACGAAACAGAATCAATAGATATAGGGGAGCTGGACCTCCCGGGACTGGAACAGGCATGCACCATGAACAATTTTGAAAATATCCCAGCAGGTCAACTAAAAAATCTGGAAGAAGTTTTATCAAGAGCTCAAAGGAAAAAATCGTTGGGTATCCAAACCGGCAGCCCTTGGGATCGGCATCTCATTGCCAAGGACATAAAAAAGAGAGGTAGGAAAACTCTCCTCCAAAGAACAATCAAGGTAGGGCAGACCTTAGTAGATTCAGGCAGATACGCCAAGTTGACGAAGTACTTCAGTCCTGATATCAATCTTTCCCAATGAAGTTAATCTCCTGGAATATCAGAGGGATGAACGGCCCCAGGAAAACCCGTTTACTCAAAAACATGATAAAGCAAGAAATCCCTCAGGTTATCTTCTTGCAAGAAACAAAATGTGATACAGCAATGCTGGGTAAGCTAGCTCAGAAATTTTGGCCCGGAAGCTACAATATAGCAGTTGATGCAAATGGAGCCTCTGGAGGAATTGCAATTATATGGGATTCAAGAGCAGTGGATCTCACAATTTTCCATGCGCACAGGAGTTTTCTCCAAGCAACTTTTCATATTCTAGGCACTAATCAATATGGACTACTCACTAATGTTTATTTCCCACAGGACACTCGGCAAAAAGAGAGGATTCTAGACTCCATATCGACTCTTAATCAAAATAGATCTCTCCCCCTCTGGATTGCTGGAGGAGATTTTAACATGATCACCAGGATGGATGAGTGAAGAGGAGGCAGGGGTAAATCTTCTCAGGATGGCACTCCACTGCTGGGCTTTATACAAAATAATTGGCTCATTGATCTTCCTTTCAACAATGGCACTTTCACATGGGACAACAAACAAGCCGGCAACTTGCATATTGCTTCTAGGTTAGATAGATTTCTTCTCTCAGATAATGCCATCCATCTTGGAGGAGATTTTGCTGCATCTATCTTGCCTTTCACTGGCTCAGACCACTGGCCCATCTCTCTCCACTAGTCACGACCAGGAAACAATACACGCAGACCTTTCCGCTTTGAAGCCTTCTGGCTATCCCATCCCGATTTCCACCAATTTGTTAGCAATGAATGGCTTCGCTTCCATCCCCCTCCCGGATCCAAAATGTTCCAATTTCAACAAAAGCTCAAGCACCTCAAAGGTAAAATTAAATACTGGAACAGAACCACCTTTGGCAATATTCATCATGGGAAGGCTAACATTGAACAGGAAATGAGACAACTACAGCAAAAAATCATCACCCAGGGCAGATCCAATGAACTGATGGATCAAGAAAAAACTCTTGAGAAAGAGTTAATGGGAAAAGAAAAACAGGAAGAAGTGTTATGGAAGCAAAAGTCAAGAATACGATGGCTCAAAGAAGGTGAGAAAAACACCAGATTCTTCCACAACACCACAATTCAATGCAGAATGCACAACAACATTACTCACATTCAAAATGAGCAGGGAGATAAACTGGAGAAGCACGAAGAGATCGAGGCTGAACTTCTCAATCACTTCAAGAAGGTGCACAAAGAACCAAGCATCGATCGGTCCCAAGCAATTCACAACATCACCAGCAATATTCCCAAATTAATAACTGATCAACACAATCAAATGCTACTCAAGCCAATTGATCTCCAGGAAGTGGACTCCATAGTTAAGCTACTCAAAGCTGGCAAAGCGCCAGGTCCGGATGGCTTCACCTCAAAATTTTTCCACCATTTCTGGGATCTCATAAAGCAGGAAGTCTTGCAGGTAGTGGAAGAATCACGTACACTTCGATGGATGTTCCCAGGTATAAATGCCACTTTTCTAGCTCTAATTCCTAAGGTTGAGAAGCCGTGCAAACCGGACAAATTCAGACCAATTGCTCTCTGCAACATCATCTACAAAATCATCTCCAAAATCATCGCCACCAGGCTTAAGCTCTTGCTACCCCTGATCATCTCGCCGGAACAATCCGGCTATGTGGAAGGAAGGTAGATTACGGATGGGATCATCCTTACGCATGAAATCATCCACTCCCTGAAGACCTCCAAGAAACCAGGTATGCTTCTCAAACTAGATCTCTCAAAAAATTTTGACAGCCTCAGTTGGAATTATATGGAAAAAATCTTACTGGCATTTGGATTCAATTTTGCATGGGTACGCTGGATTATGAGCCTCCTCACTTCATCTTTCTTTTCGGTTCTAATCAATGGCATACCCTTTGAAACCTTTCGTCCCTCCCGAGGCATTAGGCAAGGGGACCCCCTATCCCCTTTCCTTTTCATCATTGCTGCGGAAGGACTTGGGCGAAGCATCAAGCAGGCTCAGCAATCGCATCGCCTTAAAGGCATAGCCATCCACAATACCCCGGCCGCCACTCATCAGCAATTTGTAGATGATACTATGCTCTATGGGCATCCTTCTGTCCAAGAAGCTAGGTAGCTCAAAACCCTTTTAGCGGATTTCTCAGAGGCCTCTGGAGCATCTATCAACCTGTCCAAGTCCCAAATCTTCTTTTTTAACACCCCCTCTGCTATTCAATCTGCCATCCAACGAATCCTTCAATTCTCCCTGGCCAAGCTTCCTTCCACTTACCTGGGAGCCCCCCTTATGGCTTCCCGCTTGAAGCATGCTGCCTGGACCTCCCTCCTAGAAAAGTTGGAAACCAGATTGTCTTCATGGACCCATAGATCACTTAACATGGCAAGCCGTCTAGTCCTGATTAAAGCTATCCTCCAGGCCATGCCCCTCTACCTTTTCTCCATCCTTTCAGCCCCCAAATGGGTTCTTAAAGAGCTCAAATCCATCCAAAGAGCCTTCCTTTGGGGCAGCAAGGGGCTTCACCGTAAATGGGCCTTAGTCAAATGGGAAACCGCTTGTCTGCCCAAAAAAGGGGGTGGCATTGGGTTGAGGGATCCCACTCTTAGCAATGCGGTCATGGGAGCTCGCATCTGGTGGAGATGGATCTCAGGCTCTCCCACCCCTTGGACTACACTATGGACAGCCAAATATGTTGGGAATTGTCCCAGAGAGGAGCTCGTCAGAATCACGGAGCTACGCAATGGCTCAATTATTTGGAATTCGGCAAAAACTCACAGGATCCTTATTCAGCAACATAGTTTTTGGGAGGTTAAAAGCGGGAACCAAGCTCGCTTCTGGGACGACTCTTGGCAACAGATGCCCAAGCTAAGTGAAATCTTCACAAATATGGCGCATGGGGACAGGGTCCCCCCTACCCCCACAAATGTTAGAAGCCATTGGAATACTACGGTTCAACAAGCCAACAGAACTTGGCACAAGGCCTCTCAGATCATACCTATTGGATCAAATCAAGAACAACAAAATTTGGACACTGAATTAGAAAAAAGGAAAATACAAAGCTCAGAAGGAACAGACATACTCAGATGGGGTTAAGAAGAAAAAGGAACTTACTCCACAAAAGAGGCTTACAATATTCTAATTAAAGATCACTCCAGGCCTGACAAGATCTGGGATTCCTCCATATGGCCGAAAATCTCCACCTTCCTATGGCTTCTCTGCGACAAAAGGGTTCTAACCTGGGATAACCTGAGGAAAAGAAAATTCACAGGCCCCTCCATATGTTTCAACTGCAAAAAAGAAGAAGAAACCATTGAACACTTGTGGTATCATTGCCCTCTTGCATATAACATATGGCAAAAAATTCAATTTTGCAGTCAGAAAGAGACAGGGGCGAGTGGGGACATAACGTCTACCATAAGCAACTGGGACCCTCACCCTTATCAAAGCAAGATACTCAATTACATTTGGAAGCTCATTCCTGGCTTTGTCACCTGGACCATCTGGAAAGAGAGAAATGGCAGAATATTCAAAAGCCAATTCAAATCCCTGGAAGAGATATGGTTAACCATAAAAAACAATATTGAAGAAACCATCTCCCTAAAAACATGGTACCAAGATGATCTCCCAACTCTCCCTCAGGAACAATCAATCTGGAATAACTGGGAATTTCAAAGAAAGCAAGATCAGATATCTTCAGGCACCAGAACCTCCATTGAGCCACCTCCAGGGAAATGGACTTCACCCCCAAAAGATATGTACAAAATAAATTTTGACGGGGCCTCCAAGGGCAATCCAGGTCACTCAGGTTTCGGTGGATTAATCAGAGATCATACTGGAAACAGTATCACAATCTTTCTGGGTTACCATGGCTGGGATACCAACAATTCGGCTGAATTAGAAGGTCTCTGGCAAGGACTTCTAATTTCTCAGGCACAACATCTTTTCCCGCTCATTGTGGAGGGAGACTCCCAAATTCTCATACACATGGCCACGAAGCTCCTCCAGGGCTCCTCCTCCTCCAAAATTTGCAACAGCTGGAGACTGGCTCAAAGATTAATGCATATGGAGAATTGGATCAACAACAACAGGGCGATCACTTTTGCCCACATCAAAAGAGATGGAAACAAAATCGCAGATCTCCTTGCCAATGTGGGGGTGGACTGTAACAGACCTCTAATAACTGGAGATCCCGCAACAATCCTTCAAGACTCCCAATTGAAAGATTTCCACAATCTATTGCAACAGGAGAAACCTGAGTCTGCAGAAGAGATCCCGGATCCGGGTGTTAACACTGCCTTAAATGGCATTCATGCGCACTTAAGACGCATGAGGCCACCACCTGCTTCGCAGCGTAGAGCCCCAGAAACAGATTGGAGGTGGGGAGATTGTTATTATGATCTTGGCACGGCGCAGGACAGCGCCATGGCGATCGAAGCCCGACGTAGTCTGTGGAGTGGTATTTACAGGCAGCGACTCAGTAATTTTTCATTATGCCTTCGATTGAAGAATACTTTGTTCGGTTTGTTGTGAGTTCAGTGGGTGAGGTCGATAGGGAGCCCCGCCTCAGAGGGGAAATTCGAGTTGGTTCTGGCTCGAATTGGCAGCCCTTCAACTCCTCCGGCGCTCCACGCTCTGGAATTCCATCATCAGTTTGGGGTAAGTGCTTCATCAGTGGTAATTTTAGTTTTTCTGGCTCTGTTTCTCGGTTCAGTGTCTCCATTGCATTCTATTCTGTTTCACAACTTGGTTCAGGGTCTTTGGATGCTCTGAGGAGCAACTCTGGTTTCTACTCTGCCTCGTTGAAAATCATTGTCCTTATTTGCACCATGAAAAAACCTGCGAAGCGCTCTCGCTCCGGGGAAAGACCTGGCAGCAGCAAATGACCCGTTGCTCACCCTCAGTCCACTCCTCTGCTCACCACCATCAACCTCACTTCTCCCCCTGAGGATTCCCCTGCTTCTAACCCCACTAGCCATCTGATACCCAACAGCGGTTTCCAGTCCACCCACTTCAAATTTCAGAGCAACCTGAACCGCCCCTTGATTTCTGCCCAGATAACCATCTTGATGACGGAGGAAATCAACCAGGTCCCTCCAATATCCTGCATAGACCCTAATTCTTCCAACAGCAGTGACCATTCCTCTGCCCAATTCGCCATGGCTGCAAAGAAGGATGATGTTCCGGTGATTCAGGTCGACTCGCCTTCTCCAATTCCTCCCCTGAGTGACTGCATCAACCTTTTCCTGGACCCCGATGCTGGCAACACCGACAAAGACCAAGAGGGCAACGTGGTGCATGACAAAGATGGGCTCAGCCACGACGACGCGTGTCAGCAAGACGAGGAGACACAGGGAGAAGAGGACAGCTGAACAGATGGCACTTGTGTTTGCACTTTTTGGTTTTTGGAAGCCAGCTTTGGGTGTTGGCTCAATTTTGAGAATTTCCAGCCGCGGCGAATGCAATTGTCTTGGTCTCAGTACTCTCTCTCCCAGTTTCTCAGTATTCTCAGTACTCTCTTTCTCAGTTTCTTTGTAATGCCAATGAATTTGGCAGTTTGTTTTGTCTATCTGGTTGTTAGCTTGGATGAAATCCCCAGCTCTTCTACTATGGGGAATTTTTGTAACATATGTGATGAGCAGGCTTCTGTAGCTGCCCCCTCTTGTAATTTTATTATGTTTACCAGTTAATAGAAATAGCATAGTCTTTTACCGGGAAAAAAAAGTGTGTTAAATAAGTCATTCATCTATGACCATTTCCAAGAGAGGTAGTCGTAATTGACTAATTTCACATGATTTTTGAATAGTTCACTAAGCACTCATTACATCGGGTGATGCTCAGAGGGGTGAAGAATTGGGATTGAAATTAGTGAAATGATTCACATAGTGTCAATCATCACTTCCGAGGCTTGCACTCGGTAACCAGGTCTTCCTGGGAGGTCACCCATCCCAGATTGCCTTTGGCTCAAGCGCGCTTAACTGTGGATTTTTCCCCACAATCAAGCCCACTTAGCTTGCTACCCCATTTGCAAAACCTTAGCAAGTATTGTGCCTCATGAACCACTCAAGTAGAGTTCCCTTCACTCTTCTGAATTTAAGTATTGAGGGATTTTCACAGTCCATTATATTAGATATCATTTTGGGATTCAAGTGCATTAAGTAAGTCATTCATCTATGACCATTTCCAAGAGAGGTAGTCATAACTGACTAATTTCACATGATTTTTGAATAGTTCACTAATCACTCATTGCATCGGGTGATGCTCATAGGGGTGAAGAAGTGGGATTGAAATTAGTGAAATGAATCACATAGTGTCAATCATCACTTCCGAGGCTTGCACCCGATAACCAAGATTTCCCGGGAGGTCACCCATCCCAGATTGCCTCTGGCTCAAGCGTGCTTAACTATGGAGTTTTCCCCACAATCAAGCCCACTTAGCTTGTTACCCCATTTGGAAAACCTTAGCAAGTATTGTGCCTCATAAACCATTCAAGTAGAGTTCCCTTCACTCTTTTGAATTTAAGTATTGAGGGTTTTTCGCAGTGCATTATATTAGATATCATTTTGAGATTCAACTGAGTTAAGCAAGTCATTCATCTATGGCCATTTCCATGAGAGGTAGTCGTAATTGACTAATTTCACATGATTTTTGAATAGTTCACTTAGTACTCGTTGCATCGGGTGATGCTCACTGGGTGCAAGCCCCGAAAGTGATGATTAACATTATGTGATTCATTTCACTAGTTTCAATCCCACTTCTTCACCCCTGTGAGCGTCACCTGATGCAATGAGTGTTAAGTGAACTATTCAAAAATCATGTGAAATTAGTCAGTTACGGCTACCTCTCATGGAAATGGTCATAGATGAATGACTTAACGTAGTTGAATCCCAAAATGATATCTAATATAATGCACTGCGAAAACCCTTCAATACTTAAATTATTCCAATTCTAATAAGTTCATATTCTAATTAGACAGGAAAATTAATATATAAGCAAATTTTATCTAGCAAAATGATCCATTTTACAATAAGATGTGTAATTCCTTCATTTTTTTCAAGTTAAATTTGACCCATAACCATTTTATACATGGTTAATAAGGTAAATGTGTGCACTGGTAAGGCATTCTTTGTGTTGCAACAATTTTTTTTGTTATATTTATGAAGCCTATCAACCGCATTAATATTTTTAATGTGGTTGAACTAGTTATTATATTATGGATCTAGGTTTTTAATTATTTTGTTACAATATCATGGGCCAATACCATGGCTTATCAATGCCACATGCCCAAAAACCATCATTTTTTTCAAAATCAAAATATTTTACAAATACTTTATTTTAATTTAATTTTATAAAAAATTTTAATTAAATTTAAAAACAAAAAGGTTATAATTACATTTGAGGTATATTTAAACCCTCCAACCTCACCACTACTAAAAATATTACCATAGAGATTAAATAGAGGTTTTAATAATTAAAAAATGAGAATATATACAGATGTGAAATTTATATGATATAAGTAATATTATAAAGAATCAGGATAGATGCATCTTAACCAGGGATCCAAGCAAAGTTCTTAGCAATGATAGAGGAAAGATAGTGCATGATTCTTTTAAGTTTTTTATTATTGTATTTTCTTTGACATGATTGATCCAAAATATGGGTTTAATATTTTACAACCAATTTTTTTTTTTTTGTTTTAGATATTTTCTTAAATACAATACAATGGGATCATATTTGAGAGAGAGTGAGACAGAGGGGGGATAGAGTGTGGGAGGGAGGCATAGAGGTGGGAGAGAAGGGGGAGAGAGGAGGAGAGAGGGAGGGAGAGAGATGGATTTGGAGGGGGAAAGAGAGGGAGGGAAGAACAAAGACATTGAGAGATAGAGGTGGAGAGAAAGCGGGAGTGACAAGGGAGAGATGAAGATGGAATGAGGGAGAGAGGAGATGAGGGAAGAGAGAGAAAA
>APFE030466743.1:20905-67605 GCA_000404065.3 Pinus taeda | reverse complement strand
ACTACCGGGTTGATAAAATTAAGAGACAAGAAGCCCCAGGAGTTGTAGCATTATTGCTACAATACTGGGGCTCACCAGAGATCAGTTGAGGGGTTGTTTTGGGTTTCTCTTACTATGTCCTCTAATGGTGATACACTGGGAGGTGGATTCTGAATCAATCGATTTTCAATCATATCATCCTCATCTTGTTGTTTTCCCCCCATGGAGATTTCTAATGCACAAAGTGGTGCAAAATAGACTTCATCCTCATCTTCCTCCTCCAACCAGAGAGGTAGATCATGTTCTAGCAAGGGTTGGGCAGGAGGATATAGGATTAACTACTTGGACATGTGCCCGTTCTTTATGGTCATGTTCCCAGCTTGACAGCTGATGTAGGCATCAGCAGTAGCCAACTAGGGTCTTCCTAGAATGAGAGGATACCCAGTGAGCTTTGCCTTTGGTTAGAGAACTAAGAAATCGGCAAGGTACTCCCAAGAATCAATGGAGACCATCACATCTTCCACAATCCCCTCAAGGGTCACAGTGGAGTGGTCTGCTAGTTGTAGCATGGTCATGGTCTCCCTCAAGGAGCCCTGGAGGTTAAGTCTAAGCATTGTGTCCTTTTTCATCCCATTAATGGCAGCTCCCAAGTTAATCAAGGTATGAGGGATCATGGTTCCATTGATGTGGACATCAACTACTCGGCTTCTAGGGTCTAGATATTTTGGACAAATTACCTGCCCTAACATCAGGTCGGACAGTTGTCCTATGACATTGATGGTTAGGGCATCTCTCTTGCGCCTTTCTGGATGCCTAAAGCACTTCTCTTTGATCAACCTATTGTAGATAGACACATCTTTTATGGCTTGGAGAAGTGGTATATTCACACATAAATGTTTCAATTCTCCAAGGAGTTTAATTTCTTCTGGGGGTAGGTTGAACTATCAGGGATAGTCTCCCAGGAAAGGCTGGAATTGCTTTAGGTTCACTTTCCTCTTTATCTTCCTCAACCTGCCTGGGTGGAGGCTGGCTATCTGGGAGAAATTTCCCAAATCTCAAGTTAATGTCTTCAATCTCCACAGCATAAGTTGGGCATGATGGTTCCCCATTATACAATTGCTGAGCCTATCTGTTGTTTGGGTTTGGATTTCGTTGGGTAGGCATTTGGGGTTGCTTTGGTGGAGCAGGAGGTAACGGTTGTGGTTGGGTAGGTGATGGAGGAAAAAGGGTAGGAAGAGAGTTGTATTGGGGCCTCCACCCCTGATGAGATGCATTCCACTGAGGTTGTGGTTGAGCATAAGATTGAAATGAATGGGTGGCTGGTTGGGCATGATATTGAGATGCGAAGGACCAAGGAGTGGGCGTGGACCATGAAGGATGAGCAGCAGGGCCCCAAGAAGGTATGGGAGTGACTTGGTTGGGGTTGTAGTATGCCTGAGATGTCCCTGACATCCCCTGCTAGTATGGTCTAGGTCCATGCGGCCTCCTTTGGTTTATGTAATAGAGCTATTTAGTGACTCCCTCAGCCCCTAGATATACAACTTTAATTCCAGGAAAGGAAGGGCACTTATCTGTAGAATGATTTTCTTCACAGCCTGAACAAACCTCTATAGAGTTCAATGGGCATTCATTCCTAGGATGCCTCTTGGTGCATCTAGGGAAAAAAATGGCCAAAGCCCTCTCTGCTTCCTCTTGTTTCCTTTTGATATGTAAGGTATCCATTTGCATGGCAAGAGTCTGCAACATCTCACTCTTGAAGTCTTCCAGTATGTTTCTAATTTCTCCTTTAATGGATGAGTTAGAGGAAAAGGTACTGGCTATGGGTTGACTCCCCCTACCTTTCTTTCTCGCTGCTCTAGAATGGTTTCTAAAAATAGTCTTTATGTCCTCGTAGGATAGTTGGTAGATATCTCCCCTGGCTAGTAGATGGAGGGTGTCTAAAAGATCTTCCCAAATTCCCCTAAGTAGGACTAGCTTCAAAGACTCAGGGTTAAGTGTACACCCGTCCTTTTTGTAACTGAGCTGGAACCTCTCTTCATAGTCTTCCAGGGACTCATCACTTCCTATGGTCATTCGGAAAAATTATTTTTTAGTATCTTTTGACCTACAATAGTCTCGATACTTGTTGTTAAAGGCTTGTTGCATCTGAGCCCAAGTTGTGATGCTATTGCCAGGTAATCCTTGAGAGTAGAAGGGAATAGTTTCAACTTTTTCTCATATTTTTCACAATCATAGGTTCAATAGATAACAACAAACTCAAACAAAAAGGTGTCAAGATCTTCTATAGTCAGACCATGGAAATGAGGTAGGGCGGGAGGGCTTATATTCTTCATTTTGGTGTCCCCATTGGTCTCTCGAATGGGAAAGGTACCATCTATTCTCTCTCCATTCCCCCTAGCATTTATGTTTTTATCCAAAGGAATGTTTTCTTCTTCTTCTTCCCCTATAGGTTCTTCAAATATGTCTTGTTGTTCACCTAAGGGTTCTTCTTGATTGCAGCCACCGAAGAAGAGAGAAGGTTGGCTATGTGAAGCAATGGGGGTGTTGGAAAAAATTTTCTTGAGTTATATCTATTCCTACAAGGCATGAAAGGAAATCTTTCTGGTTGGTTTTTTTTTCTTTTTCCCCACACTGATAGTACTTGCAGAAACTGAAATTGATTGAACAAAACAAATTGCAACTAACTGAAATGAAATTGTTGAAATGAAATTTGCAGTATTGAAGAGGAAAGCAAGGAAATGCAGAACTGAAGGAAAAGAAATGACTAGTCTACTCTTGTTGAAATGAAATTTGCAAAATTGAAAAGGAAAGCAAGGAAATGCAGAACTGAAGGAAAAGAAAGGCCTAGTCTACTTTTGCTTAAATAAACTATTAGCATAATGTTGCAATAGAAAATAGAAGAAAGTAGTAATCACAGAATACTCTGATGCTTCCCCAGCAACGGTGACAAAAAGTGGTGAGCACCAATATTGTAGCAATAAGACTACAACTCCTGGGCTACCTACTTTACTCTTATCAACCCGGTAGTTCGTAACAAACTTGGAAGCGTTGGTGTTGTATGCACAAGTACTAGTTCTTACTACAGGTTGTCACTTGGTCAGTCGGCACAAGATCACTAGGAGCTCAATCCAACTTCTATGGATTCCAGAAGAAGCTCTATAGGTGATGAAGGGAAAGAAAGATTACTCTACAGATGTTATTCTAACAGCAGAAAAGAGAAAGACTGAGATGTAAAGCAAACCTAGTAACCCTAATTAACCAACTAATCTTACTTTTGTACAAAGCGCTATGAAAACCATGAAAGGAATGCCATTACCTACTCAAGGAATTAAACAACATCTAACTAAGCTATTTTTGGAAGTAAAAAAGCAAAAAAACATCTTTTTGGATTTTTATGTATTTTTATGTGAATTTGACATGCATGTGATTTATTGTGTGTGAATGTGGCAGCAAATAGGTGGCGTTGGCGGGTGGTTTTTGGACTTGAGAGGATGTAGGATGGTGTAGATGGGTCCTAAGAGGTCTCAGGTGGCCTTCTAGAGGCTTCTCCCACAGTCGTCCTTCAAAAGAAAGCCTACAAGAAAATCTACAGGAGGACACAGGAAATCTACAAGAGGAAAACAGGGAACTACAAGAGGCCTACAGGAGGAGGCCAAGAGCAGTTTTCACTATTTTGAGGGTGTGAGAGTGGGTGAAAAAGGTGTATGAAGGTTGGAATAAGGTGTTAGGGTTCCTAATGTCTACCATGAATCACCGGGAGAAAGGAAGATGATTGGGTTTGCTCAAGAAGAGAGGAAGAAGTTCTATGGAAAATGCAGGAAACTAAGGCAGAATTGAGGTGAGGTTTAGGCAACCTGTAAGGCATGGACCAGATGGGAGATTTGATGGCTGATAAGCTGGTCTACTACTGTTAGATATCTTCTGCACAGGAACTAACAATCAGCCCATAAGATCAAACAATAAATGAAATGAGTGCATCTAGAAAAATAGAGTTTTGTATCAAACTAGTCTAAACTATGATCTATGAAAGGAAATGCCAAGAAATGTTGCAAGAAAGGAAAGCATGAAAGAAGACTATTGTAAATAAAGAATTGAGCATGATGAAGAAGATTTGAAGCAAAGAAAAACTGGACTATTAACCTACTAAAAAGCTGCAAACACTAGAAGTCCTATGAATGAGGAAAATCTGTGTTTTTGGGGCAGCAAGAGAGTCTTTGCCTCAGATCATGGTCCCAAAGGGAGGAAGAGAGGCCAAGGCACTGTTGTTATCCTTTTGAGTCTTTTTTATCACTGTTTAACCTGCCATAGAAAGCAAAAATGGAAGCAAACTACTTAATCATCAAAAGAAACCTATTCTTAACCATAAAAGAAATACATCTAACAACAACCTAATCTACAAATGGAAATAAACATACAAATACAAGTAAAGAGGAGCTTGGTTGCTTGAATTGGGCCCTAACCCAAGAGCTTCAGCCCTCTGAGGTAACTCAGTGCTAGCTCAAAAAGGATTCCATCTTTATTATCAAAACAATAGCAAGATTGCATGAAACTGTCACAAAAATAATAAGCTTGAAGTTGGAGCAGAGTTTACATAAGAAAAAATCCCACAAAAATCTGACCCTAGTGAAGCCCTAGGCCTCTATACTTATACAAATGAAGCTACCAATAGCTTCCTTAAAATCACAGAGGCTTGGCTCCCAAAACTCGAGATAATCATCAATCATCCTCCACTTGTTCGGCTGCTTGTACTCCGAGCTGAATGAAGTGCAATTCGAAGTGAGGGGTAATAAATGAGGGGGATTCCCTCCTATAAGTCCTCTCTTTTGTCCACTTTGAGTTATTGCTACCATTTTTCCAGTGGATCCTTGACTTTGACCTCGAAATTCATCAATAATCTGCATTAAACACATGTTAGACCACATGGCATCATAACTAACTCAACTCACTCCATAAGCATAAATATAATCAGAAAATCATACAATAAGCTAAGAGAATGGTTGATATGACTAGGTTAGGAGGTAAAATGAGCCCATATAATTACCCATTTATGAGGCTCATCACATGTCGATAGCCCAATCAATTCCTAAGAGCACGGGGTATGGATTTTTGTCATCAAAAATCCCTATTACTTCAAAATCGGCCAACACATCACACCTTCTATATCTATGGTCACTCCATGAAATATTCCCATAAGAATGATATTTTGTTGATTTTCCATTCTCAATTGAATCAGAGACCACTGCAGTGCAGGTCTCCCCATTCTTTCCCATGTCTGTTTAGGAAAAACATTCACATCCACCCCCAAATCCAAAATAACGTGATGCATCTCGTAATCTCCTATTTGCACGGTAAGCCTCATCTTGCACCTTGTTTTTATCTTGTGATTGACTATCTTTTTCACTACATGGTTTCCTTTAGGAGCACCTTTCTTACTAGCAGAATTATTTATCATTTCTTGTAGCCCTTTCATCGCCTTACTGTCACGCAGAAGCTTCATACAAGTATCCAAGAAAGTGGTAAGCATGGAGGGGTCAACTTCTTCAGATAGCTTGTCCTAACTTCCTCAGGTGGAGGCCTCAGTGAAGCTTTTCTTTTCTTCCATGAACGTTTCCTTTCCGTGCTCCAGATCAAACCCAACCTCCTCTTCTGGAGCCTTGTGAACCCACTCACATTCTTCAGGTTGCTTTCCTTTATCATCATTCCACTTCGCGGCACAATTTTCACATTGGGATCCTCCTCCCGAGGCTGGGCCCTCATCATTTGTAAATTTTGGATAGGCTTCTGAGGTTGTTCCTTCTTCTCCTGCATATTAGCTATCCATATAGGGCATTTTTCTATCGCGTGGTCAAATTGAGTACAGTATCGGCATGGTGGGAGTTTCTGGCTCATACACTCCTGTGCATAGTGTCTTGGAACTCCGCAATTATAGCAAATAACTTGACCTTGACATCTACTAGGTCCTCCTCCTCGGCCTCGTTCGTGCCCCTGATATCCTCCACACACTCCAATGCCTTGATCCAAAGGCTGAGTTTTTGTTTGCATTTGATGCACGAGTGTTCTTTCCATCATTAATTCATAGTTGCGGAAGTTACGCTCATCATGGCCCACCGATTTACATAAATTGTAGAATAATTGTTGTGGCATCTGTACAAATTTCTATAGAAAGTAACAATTGTTTATTACATGTTTTCTAGCTACCTGACAGATAGCACACCATAGCACAAGCCCTGCACTTAGTCGTGCGATAGCCTCCTGTATCAGGGGCATTGGCCCTCCCCCTGTAATATAATTCACAAAAATTGGGCACTAATCTTTATCATGCCCATGGCTTTTACATTTTAGGCACCAAACTTCTTCGCGCATCTCCAGCCGAGCAACTTTTCCTTCTTCAAGCTCTCCAACTCCAAGAAGAGGTTCTGCAACTCTGCATGAATCTGTTGAACTCCCAAAGCAATGTCCTAGATAGGTGTCTCATGTAATCTCATCGCGATCTCCAATGTTCCACCTAAGTCCCTATATTTTGTTGCAATAAAGCAACCCTTAAGTAGGGCAGGACTCAGGCCACAAACCATTCGTGGTGCTGGCTAGTCGTGAGATTCATGTTAGCTTCATGGAGTTGGCACTTCAGTATCTGATCCAACTCCCTAGGTGTTTCTCTAGGCCTCATCATGATTTCCTTGAATCCAATGACTAATTGCGATTCAGACTTAGGCCTACAGAATTCCTTATTCAGAGCAGTCTGAGTGTCCGCTAACGATGCCAATGGGTTAGCAGTGCAGTACTTAACGTACCATGTCAACGAGCAATCTTGTAAAGCAGTAACCAACTGCGCCTTCTTTATATGATCATATGTAATATTCTATGTAGCCCATACAACCTTCACAACAAAGAAAAATTGATCTGGGTCCTCACTTCCCAAGCCCTTGAAAATGGGCAACTTCATGGTATTCGACATATTGAATGGTGGCGGAGGTGGTGGTGGTGTGGGTGAAAGTGTATGTTGTGGAGGTGAAGGTGGAGGTGGTGTGTGTAGATAAGGTATTCACGAAAAACACTGCTTTATCAATTGCACAGCGCTTTGCAATGACGCCTGTACCACTCCCTCGTCATCACTCAAAGGAGGTTCTATCAATGGACTGTATTCATGACTTGTTCTCTCCGGATTTATAAATAATCATCCACTTTGCGTAGATCCAAACATCAAGATAGTGGCATAACCTGCTTTTCACACAAGAGCATTTTAATCCAAGTATTTATAGATTTCATATACTTACATCGCGGTCCTTTGAAAAAACACTGCTTTGTTTCAATGTAGCTGACTGAGGTATCGATCGTGAATTCTGTCACAAATCCTCCTATGACACGATCAAACCAGTGATTGACAGCATGCGTGACCTTATCTTCATAAACTTCCAACCTTCGCACTAGCTCCGGGGTCCACACTATTGGACCCTCAAACCTCCACCTTCCTTGGCCATTTGCCAATTTAGCGACCCACTAGTACAGTTCGATCGAGAAGGTGCAAAAGAAGATTTCATGTATTTATGTGTATAGATACCTATCCAACCACTGTTCTTTTGTCAAGCGTGAATTCATGTTCTCTTGCAATGTGAATTCATGGATATTTCTATCCAACCACTTCTCAATCTCTTTCTTTGTGGGATTCTAGTGATGCGACATCACACATTTCTTTATGCAAATCCCAGTCTCAATAATGGAACCATTTTTTGGCTTAGTGGGTCCTGACTCAGGTTCAAAGTTATTTGTGCCAAACAAATACCTACACTACTAGCCCTTTTAGCATCAATCTGCAGAGTGCAAATTGAAGTCTCACCTGAAGCAGTATGGGGGGATGATAGAACAAAGTTTACGCACTCAGGGATCAGCGTGATGTCATTTTATCCCCAAATTCTGCCTCTGCGCCAATCGATTAGCCTTTATGTCTTATCTATATAACTCCCTTTAATCAGCCTCTAGACCCCTGTGAAGGTCTACGACTGCCTTTCGTGGATCTTGGACAGACTAATCAACTACTTATGCACATAAAAGATTACTCTTATCCCAGTAATTACTCATATCATCCTAAGTGTTCAATAACTTTAACATACGACAAGATAATCTTCACGTAAACAGTTAACATCAATTGTGTTCATATAACAATATAAATCGTGTAAATTCGTGCATCAATACATCATTATTTCATAAACCCATCACAACATAAAGCGCATTCATATAAACAAAAGTAAAGAGATAAACACGAGTATTTATGCAACAATATTCTTTATTAATATTCAGTTTAGCTTATAGACTCAAACTTCCCTACGCACTCAGCTACAGACTCTACTCTAAGCCTCTGCGCACAAAGTTGCAAACCTTTATTCCTTTGCTTCTCTGCTACCTCTCTAGACGTCTCCCATAGAAAAACTTCATTACTTGCTTTAGACATTCTAAGACACATTTATTTATACAATGCCATGGTCCACGAACCATGGGTAAATCCTCAAAGAGCCAACACATCTTACATAAAGAAGGGTAAAACCCTTTATGACTCTTTAACTATCTACGCACTCCGCATCCACAATTTGCGGAGACTTTACATCTTTATACAACAAAACTTGGGCTTTTGCCCCAAAATTGACCCTAGAGGACCCCATCCCAACAGTATCAGAAATTTGATACATATATACGGGGACTTGGCTTCACCAAAAGCAAAGTGGATCACTGTGTGTATTTTAAATTAATTGGTGACCATCTTATTTATTTGGTCTTGTATGTGGATGATATGTTGCTTATTGGAAATGAAAAATAAATTATCTAGGATTTGAAGACACAATTGTCCTCCAAATTCCACTTGAAGGATCTTGGTGCTACAAACTCTATTTTTGACATGAAAATTAAACAAGATCGAGAAATGAAGAAGCTTTGGTTAAACTAGAGGAAGTATGTCGAGACAATATTACAAAGTTTTAATATGCAGATTAGTAAACCAATGAAGGTTCTTATTATTCTTGATCTGAATTGGATCATTGTATTGTTTGTCATCCATCTCAATGCATTTGGAGTGGAAAAAGTGGAGAAATCAGCTCATGCGATCGTTTTTACCGGCAGGACCCAGTTTGGCGAAATGGGGTATGAAACCTTCCAGGAGCATTTTGAGGCATAAAACAACATTTTTTGGTGGTAAAAAATTTCTGCGAAAGTGTAGCACATTTTCATGCAATTCTACACATAGATAACTTTCCGACATCTCAAAAATCGTGCCAATTGGAGTTCGTATGCAAACGTTATACCACTCAGAAGTTGACCTTCTTGTTTCATACCTATAGTTTGGGAGGATGCCGCATCAACCCCCATTATTCATGGAAAATTGGCTAGCCACGTTTTTGTGATGTAAAATACTCTATAAGAGTCTATTTTTCAACTCTAGTTAAGAGTTGATGTAGTCAAACTTAACCACTAGTAGGCTATCAGACTGTGTTATAACCGAGCCAATAGGAGGAAGAAGCATTCCATTATTTCAAGAGAATTTTGTTCCATAGTTGAGCAAAGATAGCCAGGATATATAGGAGCTAGAGCACACAAAGAGCATATTTGTATTGTAGCAGCTCACGGGCCACAAACATTACTTCTTTGTACTTGCAGCCACATTTCCAAAGAGAGAAATAGAGTGTAGCGGCCTCACCTTCCAGCCCCGAAACGGTTTCCCAGAGAGGATATCTTGTGTATTATGTGTGTGTGAGCTTATTTTTTCATTCTCTACTTTTCTGCTTCATTTACTTTTACAAGCATGTTCTAATTAAAGTTAATTTTATAGTTCTAGAAATTAAATAAAACTGTAATAGTCTAGAATCTCGTATTTTTAATCTAATATTGTCAAAACTGTTGTGACGAAATATCAAGTGGAATATCCAAGGTAGTTTACGGATCACCTGTAGGTGTAATTTTATCTGCTGAACAATATCCCAAGGCACAATAAGATGAAGAGGACATGTCCTGTGTTCCTTATGAGAGTGCAGTTGGTAGCCTAATGTATGCAATGGTTTGTACTAGACCAGACATTGCACATGCAGTGGGAGTATTGAGCAGGTTTATGTCGAAATCAGGGAAGGAGAATTAGAAAACAGTGATGTGGCTTTTCAAGTATTTTTGTGGCACTAGTGATTATGGTTTTTCCTTCCAAGGAAGATAATGATTGGATAGGTTTTTGGACATTCGTGGCTTTGATGATGTAGGTTGGGTTGGAGATATGCATCAAATAAGCTCTACAAGTATGTGTTTAACCTATTTAGAGGAGGAGTCAGTTGGATGAGTAAGAGGTAGTCTGTAGTGGCACTTTCAACTACATAGGCTAAATACATGGCAGCCACTCATGCAAGCAAGTAGTTTGGTTGCAAAGATTGTGTTCAAGTATGGCATTGGTATAGTGAGCTATAAGGATAGATTATGATAGCCAAAGTGCAATTTTATTGGCAAACAACCCTGCTTATCATTCAGACAAAGCACATTGATGTTCAATATCACTTTATGAGGGATATGGTTGAGGACAAAAAGGTGTTGCTGGTAAAGGCAGAAACTTTGAATAATGTTGCAGATGCATTGATGAAGTCTGTGAGCACTAAGAATTTTTTGTAGTGTAGAGAAAAAATGGGCATTACAGACTTGGAACAATGACTAAGCTCTCCTATGACCCCCTATGTGGAAATAAAACAACAAGTGGGATAATGTTGGGTGTGTGTTATATTATTTCCATAACTAGACCCATGTGGTGTATGTTGCGTTGGACGCAGTGGCGGACGGTAGCCCCCCTACACGAAGTTCGGGGCAGTGCCTCGGGAGAGTTTATTTTTATTTAGACTCAAGGATGGAGTGGGGACCCAAAGATGGTGGGAGGACCTACCCATGGTCTTTTGCATGGGTTTTGCACATGGTTTTGGGTATGATGGTTTTCTTCCCATTATATTTTGTAGATCTGGTCAAAGGGAACTATGGTTATGTTCTAATCCAAGGTTAATGGGTTGGGGTTTATGAATGCTTCGGCGTGTATATACTATGTATTTTAACATTGAAAGGAACATAATGAAAAATAAATATGGTAGTCCTAGTTTTGGGATCCAGGGGAAAAATCTGTGTATATTTGTTTTATGTTCTCACCATTGTTTGTTTTTCTGCTTGATTGACGAATTCATTTGTAGATAATTTCTTTACAAGGATAAAACCTACGTATGAACCCATGTGGATTATCACTAATTATCGAGTTAATCAGTCGTTAATGAAAAAAATTATCATTAAATGATCATGACAATGGCTACACTAAGTATTATGTGTGGTCTCTATGGGAGATGGTGATATTGATGGGAGGTGTGGGGTGTGACGAGGCGTTCTACCTAGTATGTCTTAAGGAATGAAAGTAAGCACATTCTGGGGGACGAAGATATGTCTCAATGAAACAAGAAATTTGACATATGGAGATGGAAGAAAGCATGTTTTGGGGGATGGACACATGTCCCCTTGGGATGAAAATCCTTAATGTTTGGGGACAAATATTTGTTTTTCATTGGGAACAAATAGGTAGAACATTGAATTGCATGAAGGGCTTGGCCTCATGGAACCCCGTATCAGGGCTAAGGTAATCAAGGCCGTGTAGTCTAGGTAAGGCTACATGGTATGCCATGTGAGAATACATAGGATGTGGATTAGCAACGTGGCATGGATGTTGATGTGGCACGTTGACAACATGACACAAGGAAGGAAGAATGGACCTTTTGGATGACCAAGTGCCTAGTTTTTGGGTAACACATGGCATCGTGAGGGGATGATACATGGTAGGGTGACATCACCTTGATATCAGTGTGACATCATAAGGACATAGTGGAAGTGAGTGTCATGAAGGATGATGTTAATGTGGCACATGGGCAACACGTGATTTGTGGTGCCATTTGACTTGGGGTTTCCATATGGTACTGATGTGGAATTGTATGTGGTTGGAAGACATATCATTGCAAAGCTCAAGGTCAATGTGATGTTTACAATACCTTTTTCACCACAAGGCGTGGAGTCAATAAAAGTCACAAGACTGAGACTATCCTCATTATGTGACATAAACATTTGCATTGTGTCGCAGAAATTGGAGTAGAATACCCTTAGGGGTGTGGTGCAATGGCGTTTTGGCACTATGGTACTATGATGTGGTAGGCACCACACTGGACCATGTGTGAGGTGACAGCACCATGTGAATACCACGTGGCATATCCTTGCTAATGTGGTAAGGGTTAAGGGCCCAAACTTCAAATCGATGTAACTTTCAATCTAGAGGTAATATTAAGGAAAAAATTATATTATCAGAAAATTCTCGACAAGTTACACGCGATGATATTGTCTAAAGTTAATTATGCTAAATTTGATGAAGGAGAAATTTTGTAGCCCCATTTCATAATGCGACCAAGGAGGTTGGGTTAATTAAATGTAACACTTCCCATTTAGCTAAGATTAATCCAAGGGCGTGGGAGGGAGTGTTATAGAGTGGTATCAGAGTGCTAGGTTTAGCATTGAGACTGAATGGACCTAGAAGAATAAAATATGTAGCTTTGTTATAGAGTGTGGTGTTTTCTAGTGATTGTTTCCCATGTGAAAATGTGTGTTGGTTGTGGCACTTTGACTGATGATTGTGTGTTGATTTTAGACTATTTGTTGTATGCATATCAACGTGGATATCAAAGTTGTTATAATATATATATATATATATATATATATAGATATATATATATATATATATATAATATATATATATATATTTATATATATATATATATATATATATATATATATATTATATATATACGATATGTTCATTGTTTTCTAACATGCCTGCTAACTTGAAATTTGGTATTTCAGAAAGCCTCGTATCCATATACTTATTCTAGATTGCCCAAGGCGATGGGTAAATATGTTATTTGTATATTTTTGGCTAATAGTTATGAACGTGTGATATCACATAAGTAGACACTGAATAACAATTAAGAGAGTAAGGGATGAGCTGTAGAATGGTGTGACACAACACTAATAAATTATATTATTGTCGGGAAGAAGAGCCAATTGGAAAGAGGATAGAGAAAGACTCCCCTGACTAGATGAACACCCTTAGAAGTATAATAATTGAGCTCATAGGTCACAAGATTGACAACGAAAGGATTTTCATGGCAACAATAAGCAAAAGTAAACACAATTATACTACGAAGTCTGTCAGATTTGCAAAGGAAGAGGCAACATGATCTACATGCCATCCATCTAGTAAGGGATAAAGGTAGTGTTGTAGTTGCAACAACCCCCATTTTTGGCTTGGTTTTTTTAACCATAAATGAGGACCTTTTATGTTTCAACTCCATGCTTTAGTGACATTTTGTTGAACTATGAATTTTCTTATCTTTATCGCATGGCTCAGGGGCTTTCAATCATGTTGGGTCTGGTCATATTTTTGCATATCCTTCGTTTTGACCATTATGATTGACGCTTTTGAATTGTTGTCATCTCTTTGCTATCTTTTGCATTCATGGAAATATTTTCATATTGGTCACGAGAAAGGGATGTGGCACATTCGGTTGCCACATCATTTTGTAGTTCATGTTTGGTTTCCTTGGTTACCACATCATCTCAGATTTTTCTTTGGATTTTGCTTGATAGACATTTCCTCCATCGCTTGGCAAATACCTACATTGAAAAAATATGAATCATTAAAACATTGTAAATTAATAATAGACATTTTCTCCACATCGGTTGGCACATACCTACATTGAAAAAATGTGAATCATTAAAACATTGTAAATTAATAAAAAAATATTTTGTAATTTTGTAAATATTATAAGTAATTACATTTATATTAATATATATGTATATATATTTTAGATTTTAAATGGCATTAGTTATGTTAATATCAAATGTAAATACTAAATATTGTATTCAACTTAACTTTTAATACATTATAAATAAGCTTTATTATATTATGTAAGTCTCACTTTATTGTACATATTACAAATAACATTATGTAAGAACATTTGTGTATGATTAATGCGTAAGGCACACTAAAAATTGTATATATAGGTAAATTAATATATGTAAATTGTTTTTATTGCAATAAAATTTTCATTTTGATGAATTTTGTAACCTATGTATATTATTATTACGTGTGAAAACCACAAATAAATGTAATAAATGTTATGTAAACAAATTATAACGAAGAGGAATCGAATCACCGTAATGCATCCACCTCTATTCATAAAGTTATTGTTGAATTAATATTGGTCAATGAAACCTCTAATCATAAAGTTATTGTTCAATTAATATTGGTCAATGAAGAAGGGAGGTCCACACAAATCTCGCTAAACTTAGAGGAATATGCCAAAGACATTAAATGGCGCATGGTTCAAATAAATTTAGTTATTATGTGGTTGCACATGGATATCGACTTTGCAGCTAAATTCCAGGATTCCATCGTGATCAAGTTTTGCAATATGCAGCAGAGAGCAACTAATTGCGGTTTTCTCATTAGCTTTTAGTTGGACCTGAGGGTTTCAATCCACATGCAATGGAACTTGGCCTTAAGTAATTGTTTAATGCATTTTTGTATGGTTTCAATGTTCACTACTGAAGAATTAGAGTGTTGAACACCGGATGGGAATTACTTTGAGCGCTATCGTTGGGTGATTTCATGAAGGAGATCTACATTTTAAAAGGGTTGTGTTTTTAATGGAAATTGGAGTTATAATAATTCATTTTCATTTTCACATATTCAAATGGATTTAAATATATCTAGAAAAAGGTTTTAGTAATTATTTATTAAAAAAAAAATTCTACAAATATAATTTAATTTGGGTATATGCATGAACTATTTTGATAATTATTTGTGAGAATCAAGTCATTGTGTATGTGCTTAAACAACTTGTGAGTCATTAAACTATTCTAGTGATTTACAAGTAAACATTAATCCTAAATCCTAATAGAGTCCTTTCACTTTCCTATTAGATATTTTTCTCTTGATTAGGATAAAGAGTATATTTCTCCTCATTAAGATAAGATTTTTTTCTGTCACCTAGAATAGGTTGTATTTGTGTTTCACATTTTAATTTCTTTATTCCTTTTAAGTCTCCTTGCGTAGCAACAATCCTAACATTGGCTAGACTAAACCATGGTTTCAGTCACAAAAGGTTATCCATTTCTAAAGCCATATCATACAGAGGATTTCCTTTCCTTCAATTTAGTAATCACAATCATCATCAGTCATAAACAAACTGAAGCTCGTCATTGTATATATTGTACATATTAGGTAACTTAGGCTAAAGTGGCTTTAGGCTATTCTTAGGACACCGGTAACTAGAAACCCATTGAACCAGTCAGGGTTGCCATCACAACTGAAAGGAGTCTAATCGGGATGCTGACCGAGAAATTGCTAACGTTTTTTTTTTTTTTTTGAATCAGTGACTGGAGAATCCACAGTATGAACATTTTTATACCAACGTTTCAAATCCCAAATGGGATCCATCATCGGGATTTTAGAATGATGATAAAATAAGAGCTTCTTAGGGAATAGATAATAATGAGGAAAATTTTTAGGGAACCACACACTGTCTAACGTGTTAAGCCAGGGCATTTTTAGGCATTAACAGGTAGGAAAATTCAATTGGGACTTGGAAAGCATGAATTGAATGCTAATTTTCCAGAAGGAAACAAACCCAATAAAATACATAGGTAGGAAAGTGAAGACATAGTGAGAGGTGAAACTCCACTAAGTACTCCACGGTGGAGGATGGGAAATTGTGAGCAATTGTCCAGTCTACAACTAAGATACATTACCAACAGAAAAGGAAAGGAAAAGGCTTCATGATAAAAGAATTTAGGAAGGAAAATCCTCCTACATTCTATGGAGATGTGAGGAAGTCTAAGAAAGTAGAGACATGGCTACTATGAATGAAGAAATATTTTAGGGTGCATGATTACTCTGAAAATATGAAGGCAATATTAGCACTTTTAGCTTAAAAGGGAAGGTTGATATCTGGTGGGAAGAATTGAAAAATGTCAAGATATTAAAGATAAAGAGCTAGCCTAGAGGATATTTGAGAGATATTTCTAGGAAAACTACCTGAGAGGTACTATGAAAACAAGGCCAAAGAATTTTATGAGCACAAACTAGGGCAGTTGACAATTGATGAATATAAAACTATATTTTTAGAGTTGTTGATGTATGTACCATACCTAAAATGTGAGAAGGAAAATATTCATATGTATCTCAGTGGGTTACCAAAAACGTTCAGGGATAGAATAGAGTTTGATGAGACACAAAATCTAGAGGACACCATCTGAAAGATGAAGTATTGCTATGAAAAATCCAAGGATAGGACTGAACCCCAAAATGATTAGAGGGGAAAAGGTAAGCCTAAATTTAAAGGAGAAGGAAAAAGAACTATAGGACGTCAACCAGGTAGGAATGTGAGGTTCACCACTCATGCAACGGGTGAGTCTCAACAAAAATACACTACTTCTAACTAAGACCAACTATTTAAGCTCGCAAGAGAGGAAACTTAGGAGTAAGGGAAAACCCATAGAGTGTTGGAAATATGGGGAAGGCCACTTATGGAGGGATTTCCCTCAACTACCAAGAAATCATCCAATACTATGTAATGTGTAGGAAGTAGAGACAATGAATGATGTGTCTTAGAGTATACCATGCATCTACGCAACATTGGACAACAAGAACGCAAATCACCAAGCATCTGCTATCGAGATTGAAGATATGGTCAGTAATAAACCTATTTCAATTTTGATAGATCTAGGTTATAATTTTATTAGTCCAAGGATTGCAAAGAAATCTGTATTGTAGAAGATATCCCATGAAAAGTCATGGTTGGTGTAGCTAGAAACCAGGACCCAGAGGTGAGTTGAAAACATGGTGAGGTCATGCCTAGTAGAAATAAACAGCATTCCAATACAAGTATACTTGAGTTGATTACCATTGGGCTCATACGATGTGTTAGTTGGCATGGATTGGATGGGAGGCCATAAGACCAAAATTGATTGTTTCAGTAAGTCATTTTAATGCATCAGTGACAAGGAGGAAAAGGTGATGGTGCAAGGACAAATAAAGGTTGTGATAGTTTGACAAATTTCAACAATGCAAATGAAGCGGTGCAATTGAAAAGGTTGTGAATTGTGCAATGTCCAAGTGACCATCAAATTAGAAATCAATAGCAACAATTTGGAAGGGCACATGATTCTAAGACAATTCAAGGATGTGTTTCCTGAAGAAGTCTTAGGACTATTTCGAAGGAGGGAAATTGATTTCTCAACGAAATTATTGTTAGGAACAACACCAATGTCAAGAGCCCCATATCACATGAGCACACCAAAGTTGGTGGAAGTAACATTGCAAGTAAAATATATGTTGGACAAAGGATACATCAGACCCAACATATCACCTTGGGGAGCACCTATATTGTTTGTAAGGAAAAAATATGGCACCTTCAGTATTTCCATTGACTATAGGAAATTAAATAAAGCCACCATAAAGAATAGGTACCCTTTGCGAAGATTGATGACCTGCTTGATCATTTAAGAGGGGCTACCATATTTGCAAAGATCGAAGTGAGGCGTGGGTACCATGAGGTATGAATGAAAGATAAGGATATTCACAATATGAAATTTAGAATCATGTATGGGCACCATGAATTTGTTTTCATGCCATTTGGACTCACAAAATCCCCAACAATATTTATGTGTTTAATGAATAATGTTCTCTTTCCATATTAGAACAATTTTTTGCTCGTATTTATTGATGATATCTTGGTTTATTCAAAAATGAAGGAGGAGCATGAAAAACATTTAGAAATAGTATTGCAACTGATGAGAGAGCATAAGTTGTATTCCAAACTAAATAAATGTGAATTCTTCGAGTCACAATTTCAGTATTTGGGACACATTGTGTCCAAATAAGTACCAATGGATTCATAGAAGATCAAAGCCATCATGGAGTGGCCTACTCCTCAGAATGTGATAGAAGTTAGATGCTTCATGAGATTTGATGGTTATTACTAGAGGTTCATTTGGAATTTATCCAAGATTGAACATCCAATCACAACATTACAAAGATATGAACTAAATTCTAATGGACAGCAAAATGTGCAACTGAATTTGAACAGTAAAAATATATGCTCACACATGAAGCAATATTGAGAATAGAAGACCCAGAAAATGATTGTGTGGTGTGCACATATGCCTACAAGGAAGGGCTCAGTGGATTCCTAAAGAAAGAAAGGTAGGTGGTATTTTTTAAATCGAGAAAGTTGAATGAGCATGAGTGAAATTATGTCACTCTTGACTTGGAATTAGAAGCTATAGTGCATGCATTAAATATGTGGGGGCACTATTTGTTAGGAAGAAAGTTTATCTTGATGTTCGATAATTTAGGGTTGAAGTATCTATTTGATCAACCCAAGTTGAATGCAAAATAGCCAAGGTGGCTAGCCTTGATTAGTGAATTTGATTTTGAAATCAAGTACATCAAAGGAAAGGAACAAAAAGTAGATGGTGCACTTAGCAAAAGGCTACAAGTGACTCATGTGACAACCATAACACTTCTAAATTCGACATCAAAGAAATGGTTAAAGAGGAAATGTAGCAGCATGAGCACTACTAGCAAGTAAAGGAACACTTGTAGCAAGATCCAGAAGGAACATTAAGTAAGAATTTCTCCCTCATGGAGGATGGCATGTGGAAATTTAAAGGCATATGGTATATACCTTGCATGGGCAACCTGAAGAAATCATCTTGGATGAATTTCATAAAATACCATATTGACGTCATCTTGGTTATCAAAAGATTATAAAAAGAATGAAAAAGGTATATTATTGGTCAGTTATAAAAAAGGATGTGGTTGAATATATTGTTATATGCTTGGAGTGCTAGAAAGTAAAAGTGGCATGTAGGCATCGAATGGGATTTCTATATCCAAGTCCCCTTCCTAAGTGGAAGTGGAAATTCATTTCAATGGACTTGATCACTAGGTTGCCGAGGACATCTAGGCAACATGATACCATAACGATGGTGATAGATAAGTTGAATAAGGTAGATCATTTTGTAGCTACTAAGTCCACTTACAAGGCAATCAATATTGCTCAAATTTTTGTGGAGATATTTAGATTGCATGGTATACCTAAGAAGATCATATCGGATTGGGATGCAAAATTTACCTCAATGTTTTTGAAAGAGTTGTTTGTTGGTTTTGGAATAGATTTAGCTTTCAGCACATCATACCATCCTAAAATAGATGGTCAGAATAAAAAGGTTAATAGGGTGCTCTAAGACATACTCAAAATGTATGTTATGCATCAACATCCCAAAAGGTGGGAAGAGTTTATTCCTTTGGTATATTTTTCCTACAACAATGGTTACTAAGAATCATTGAAAATGAGTCCCTTTGTGTCTCTGTATGGTACCAAATGTAACACACCCATCAACTAGAATAATCTAGTAAACATGGAACTTCTTAGACCTGGTATGATGAAGGAAATAAAACAATAAATAGTTGCTATCAGGCATAATTGAAAAACATCTCAAGAAAATAAAAAGAGCTATATAGATCAACAAAGAATACACAAGGAGTTCCAAGTCAAGGAATATGTTTACATCTACATTAGGCCAAGAAAAGTTTCACTGGAAATTGGTTCTTTTGCACAACTACCACCCAAATTTTTTGGACCATTTCAGGTTATTGAAAGAGTGGGGCCAATAGGTTATAGCTTGCCCATGCCACCCACAGTAAAGGCACATGGTGTTTTCCACATTTATTTGCTTAAAGTGTATGTACACAATGCTAATCACGTTGTTGATTTTTTTGTGATACAAGTGGAATCTCAGGGAGAATTCCAACCATAACCATAGTTCATTTTGGACCAAAGGCGGGTCGTGCTCTAGAATCGAGTAATAAAGCAGGTCAAAATATAGTGGAGGAACTTTGGACCATATGAAGCCACTTGGGAAATGGATGATCAAATGAGGGTATCATACCCATTTTTGTTTGTCGGGTAAGAAAATCCAAATGTGAATGTAAATGTAAAATGAGTTGTGTATATAAATCTCTTTGTAAATTCTGTGTTCAGGTATAAAACACTGAGGACGGCGTTCCTCTAAGGGGTTGGGGCCTATCAAAACCCTTTTTTCTATACCTCTTTTAAATATTACTATGAATTTTAATTCATGTAAATAATGTGGAAATGTAAAACACTGACTTGTTGGGGCAAGTGGACACGGATTCAGAAGTTTAAGGAGAGCTTCCTTATAAATCGAGGCCCCTCTATTTATGTTATCACCTGTCTCCCTAATGGATTTATGGCATTGTTGGTGCAAGCATTGAATTCAGGAATGGCTTCCTAAGTGAAGGAAGTTCCCATGCAGTATTGGTTCTCTTGGGAAGCATAGGTGTGGTCAACACACATGGAAAAAGTACGTGAAGAAAATTTCGAGAGGAAACAAGGATAGAGAGGTGGAGATGCAGGACGGTAGAAGACGGTGTAGTGGTATCAAGAAAGACATAAATCGTAGAAGCAAGAATAGTGAACACTTAAGCAAAGAAAACATAGAGCTTGGAATTGGAAATGAATGTGGATCTACCACAAGGAAATAACTTTTCTCTAGCCTATGTTTTGTTTTTAGCATAGAATTTCCTATGTTTTGTTAAGGCCATTGTGTGTGTCTATGAATTGATTGACGAAGGATATTTTAGTGGAGTTTAAACACTTAGTGTTAGCCTTGGAGTTAATAAACCACTGAGATGTTAGTTAGAGCCGATAAACCACTCAACAAGCTGAGGCACCCAGGTAATAGTGAAAAGGATTGATAAAACATCAAGTGTTAGCCTTGGGGATGATAAACCACTTATGTACTTGCTTAGTAAGTTTATAAACCACTTGGATTATGGGATCTTGACTCCTACAGTATTAACTTAGAGAGGTCATATGATAAACCTCCCAAATAGTGTATTCATTCTCATGGAACTAAGTTATAACTGAGTGAGCCTTGGATGAATTCCCATGGCTGATTTATACTAGGATAGAGAGTCATTATAGTGTTACTACTAGAGGAAGTTAATAAACCGCCTAGAAAATAGACTCCTCTTCCTACCATCTATTGAATGGTTATTATTAAGAATTTTGCTAAGAAATTAACTCCTTAGACTCTTAATCTAGCTATGGGGTGCTTAGTAGCAATAGATATTATAGTGTAGCTATCCTATGGTTGGGTGGCGATTTGAAGTCCCTCAGTTTCCCATCACTCAAGATAATAAGGTAAGTATACTTACTTCTACACATGTGGCACAATGAATGATGAATGATTTGTTATGAAATGTGACAATGAATGTATCATCTCGTGAATGGAGGAATATGATATTCCCGGTTATTTATAATGCAATATGAATATTTTCATGGTTGAAGTCTTGTAAAGCTTGTATTTGTTGATATATTCTTGTGCTGCAAAGTCATTTATATGTTTACGACTAATTTTTTGACATGATCAACTGACTTTCACTATCTGATACTTCTCATGGTTTGGTATGTTATGTGTACCATGGATTTATGTTCTTACAGAATGTCATAAGTTTGTAATTGATGTCGTAAATGATATATGGTATAATATATCAGTGGATCTGGTGGTGCTTCATAGGACCAATTCAGTGGGTTAATATGATTTTTTTGTGTTTAAATTATAAAACAATGTTAGTTATTCTTTAACTAGTTTGAGTGCATAATAGCAGCATGTTTGTAGTTCCTTTGATTGCATTATAGTCACGTATAATGTCTGGAATGATATTGGAGTGAATGTTTCATTCCTAATGTAATAATGGTTCCAAGAATTGCTCAATACCAGAAAGGGCTACATAAATCCATCGAATTCCTTAAGACTTTTAAGCCTAGATTTTGTAGAGAGCCAAACTTGAAATCAAGTTGAATAAGTCTCATTAAAATTTGTACTGAAGTTCAGAAATTTATGAATGGCTGAGGGATTTATTAACCTGTAGGGATTGTCACTAATTATTGGGTTAATTAGTCACTTAATGATAGTATTTAGCACTAAATTATCACTACACAGACCATGCCAAGTATTGTATGGTCTCTATGGGGGGGTAGCACTAATAACAAGAGGTGTGGGTTGCAATAGGAAGTCCTTTGCATTAACAAGTGAAGAAATGTATGTCTTATGGAATATAAGTAAGCACATTCTGATGGATGGAGATATGTCTCTACAAAACAAGAAATTTGACATATGGAGAAGGAAGAATCACATTCTAGAGGACAAAGAAGTGTCTCTGTGAGATAGAAATCCTTAATTGTTAGGGACAAATATTTCTGTGTCTTAGGGAATATATAGGTAGAACATTGAATTGTTCAAAGGGCTTGGACCTATGGGTCCCTCTAGCATAGGTCGAGGTGGCAGAGGCCACGTATGCTAGGTAAGGCTAGATGGTACATCACATGATAGTCCAGAGGACATGGATTTGCAATGTGGCAAGGATGCTAGCATGGCATGCTAATGGTGTGACATGTGTCAAGAAGATTTTCCTTTTTGGATGGAAAAGTGGTTGATTTTCAGGTGACACATGGTAGGGTGACATCATAAGGACGTAATGGAAGTGGGTGATGTGGAGGATGATGCTAATGTGGCAACTAGGTGACATGTGGTGGTGGTTCGTTGTGCCACCTAGCTTGGGGTTTCCATGTGGTATTGACATGGAAGTGTATTTTTTGGGAGCCACATTACCATGGAGTTTGGGGTCCTGAAGGTGTTTGCAATTCCTCTTTCACCCTGAGGTGTGGATTCGGCAGAAACCTTGGAGGATACAGAAGTCACGAGATATAGACTATGTCCATTACCTGACATAAACATTTATGTCATGTCGTGGACTTTGTAGAAGAATACCCTTATGGGTGTGATGCAATGACACGATGGTACTATGATGTGGTAAGCACCATGTTGGACTAGGTGTGAGGTGACAGTGCTGCATGGGTGCCATTTGGTAAATCCCTTCTGATGTGGCAATGGTTAAGGGGCCCAAACTTCAAATGGGCATAACTTTAAATCAATAGGTCAGATTGAGGAAAAATTCATTACAGAAAGTTTGAGGTCGAAAATGGGCCTCAAAACAAAAGTATACAACTAAAATCAAATTTATAAGAACCAATAGGATTCATGATAATGATGTCAACCATGGGGGATGATTCACCATTTTTGGAGTAAAAAGGTAAAAATGGGATGATTCACCATTTTTTTCAACTTATCTCCCTATAGTTTTAATCAAATTTCAAGAAAGAGCACTCATTGGATACTAAATATAATTTCTCATCTAAGGATTACCCATGTTGCATACATTCAATGGACCATGGTACACGAAAAATGAGAAATACATTATTACAATCATGTTTTTTCATGTATTTCTCATTTTTCCTATAGCAAGCACAATTGGAAGTATGCAACATGGGTAATCCTTAGATGAGGAATTAAATTTTGCATCCAATGAGTGCTCTAGCTCAAAATTTGAGTAAAACAATGGGGAGATAAGTTGAAAATATGAGTTTAAAAGTAGTTTTTTCCTCTTTCCCTCCAAAATTTGATGAGGTAATCTAATATTATTTTAATATTTCCATTGTTATTTTATAATATTCCTTAGGAGGCCCATTTTAGACCTCAAAATTTCTGCAATGTAGATCGCCAAAAAGCTCTCGATGAGATGAATGCAATGGTATTGTGTAGAGTTAATTCTAATAACTTTGGTGAAGGAAAAATTTTGTAACCTCATTTCCATAATGAAACCAAGGAGGTTGGGTTAATTAAAAATAACACCTCCCATTCAGTCGAAATTAATTCAAATAGGTGGGAAGGAGTGTTACACTTTGATTGAGGTGATTGTACACCATTGGAGAGGCCTCACTATGTAGAATAGTGTCAAGGGACAGAGTTGTGTTCACAAAGTTTTAAACCCAAAAAGTGTTGTTTGATGCCCCGAAATGGCTCTAGAAGGTTATGAACCCCAAATCTCCAAATTGTTATTTTCCATTAAAATGCGTCATATAAACCAATTCTTCTAATCATTCCATTCAAAAAAGTACCATGAATAAAAAATATATAAAATCAATTCCTCATCAAGTTTAACATAAAAAAAGGTTAATGTAATGTTCACTTTGCCTTTTTTTCACCTTTTCCTCCATATTTTCCAAATGAATATTAAATTAAAATGTTGGAATACATATTTAGTAAGCCAACTACACAAGCTGACACCTTTAAACATCAACATATGTTCTCAAATGATTTTCTTTTCCAATTTTATTTTTTTTAATCCCCAATCCAACTTCATGGTTGCTTCATGGTTGTTATTGTTATAGTGGTTAATCTTGATGTGTGACACTTAGTGGATTGCCTTATTGGTAGGGGTTACTTATTAAGATGGGATAGTTATTATGCACTATTAGTGCGTTATTATTGAGTTCACTTTAATGGTTAGGGCAAAGAATAGCTTTTCAAAACCAAACACTAATTAAATGAAATCCTTATCTTGATTGTATATTATTTATTATGAATATTACTTAATTATTTGGTAATAAGACTTTCAATAAAATGTTTATGTTAAATTTGTGTGAATATCCTCCTATCCTCATTCAGAGAAGGGATAGTTGTAAAAATTAGTTTAACTTTTTCAGTATATCATACTTTAGTTGGCGGTGATTGTTATATTCCATATGTATATGTATATGTGCGAGAGAATATAATTAGAAAATTTCTCAAATATTATACTATTATAAGTATCGTTTAATTACACTGAAGGCATTTCTCTATGCAGGCTTTTGCTATGAAAACATTGTTCACTCTAGCGAATGAGTGAGCTTAAATTTCCTCCTCCGTCCAATCGTATTTGACCACGTGGCTCTTGTCGTCAGACCTAAAGTATCTTACGTTCGAATCTCTACCACAACCAGACCAATACCATCGTCGCGACTCTTTGGATTCGAAATCTTTGTTGGGATCTCATCATTGAAGTTGTTTTGGATTCGAAATCTTTGTTGGGATCTCATCATTGAAGTTGTTTTGGATTCGAAATCTTTGTTGGGATCTCATCATTGAAGTTGTTTTGGATTCGAAATCTTTGTTGGGATCTCATCATTGAAGTTGTTGTTCGATAAGTTCAGGAAGCACAGAATCGAAATGTCGAGGATCGTTGTCGGGAAGGGAATGGCATGTTGAATTCGTTTAGCACCAAGCTGAGATTTATGATATTGTTGAGGCTCGACAATCTGCGCAGAGGAATGATACCCGACATATTCATATTGGCCAAGTCCAGAGAACTTGTTCTGTTGAATTCCTGGCACAAGATTCAGCGTCCACCGGCATAAATTGGCACTGTCAAACTCAGTCCACCCGACCAGGGCATCGTTAGGGTCCGACATGGCGGACTTGAACGCGAGTATAATCTCAGCATCGTCGTTAATGGCGGCAAAAAGCGTGAGCAGAACCAGAACAGAATTCATGAGAAGGGACGAGATTCGAAACTCGGCCCTCATCATTCGTAGCTTCATTTGTGAGTGTCAAGCAACGACAACACCAGCGTCGTGGGCTTTTGAAGGTAGATGGGAGTATTTTTCTATGTGTTCCATCTATTGTCAGATTTTGGCGAATTCCTGCTGCCATGAACGTGAAAAAAAAACCAGAACGTTCAATAATTAATCAACGAAAAGGAAAATGAAACGTAGTGAAGGTCAGAAAAAAATAATTTATCTTTTGATGACCGGAGTCAAAAGCTTTTCTGGTAAGCGACGGAAATCCTGCGTGAGTGGTCCCACATGAATTCCGAAAATCGTTACATTCACACCAATTATGGTGGAAGAAAATGGATTAAGAAAATAAAAATGGAGAGAAAACCCAAAATAAAATTAATTACGCGTCTGCCTGTTTTCTGCATAATATCTTTGTTTTATGCATAAGATATTATGCATGAGTTTACGCTTCACTGCTTCCTCACCCTCCATGCAGAGAGAGACAAAGAAGGTGAAGTTGACACGAAATGAGCTGGAGCCACAAGGGAGGAGATAAAGAGACAACGAAGTTGAGAAAAAATGGAAGACAACCAAAGGCAGGTATAACAGAAAGTAAAATGCTTAGTTTTTTAAGATTTAAGCATTTTTTTTACTTTCCGTGCAATGGTTAGTTTTACATACTATATGAACTTAAGTGCTACTATGTAAATGGCAAGGGCTAACCAGCCTGCCATAGGGCATTAAATGCCCCGGTACATGCATGCTCTATAATAAAATAACACAGTTTTTATTTTTAATTTATGTAGCCACCAAAAGCTGTGTGTTATTTTGTTATAGAGCAGGTTAGTTTTACATACTATATGACCTTAAGTGCTACTATGTAAATGGCAAGGGCTAACCAGCCTGCCATAGGGCATTAAATGCCCCGGTACATGCATGCTCTATAATAAAATAACATACAGTTTTTATTTTTAATTTATGTAGCCACCAAAAGCTGTGTGTTATTTTGTTATAGAGCATGCATGTACCAGGGCATTTAATGCCCTATGGCAGGCTGGTTAGCCCTTGCCCTATGTAAATAGCTAAAACAATTGTACCCTTTAATGACATGAAAAATAGAAGTAGTTTAAACAATTTTAAATTTTACTCATACTAAGAAAAACATTTATTACGTCTTTATATGAAAAGGTGTTTTTTAAACTTATTATGAAATATAACATTGACATTATTATAGGTTAAGTTTGATAATAAAAATGATAATACTTATAACAAATAAAAGTGTTATATTTTAATTAAATAAAAATATTTCTATATGTGAGAAATATGAATATTATTATATAAATAAATAAAAATAGAGAAATGAAAATTAACATAATGCCATCCATTATTTCCATATTTTTCTGAAGAAATCGAGTGGGAAAAATGGCAAGGGCTTATGTTAGGGTTTCGTTACTCTATGTCATGGATCTTAGCATCATCGTCACAAAAAAAATCAGTACTGGTTTCAATGGCGGCTATGGGCGAGAGGGTACTAAGGCATACAGATAAAACAAGATCGAATGAGGTCATAGCTCATTTTTGGGACTTAAGCACCTTGTGTTCAAGGCATCTTTCAAAGCCAGGAAGCGTGGCCCTGTGGAAACATCCTTCATTGGGGATTGTCAAAATGTTAACCCCTGCATCAATATCGTTGCTCTTAGACTCGTAGCCATCGATGAGAATGCTCTCTCTCTGCAGTGTGGACAAATTGGAATGGTTGGGCCAGATTTCATAAGCCATTATCTTTCCCTAGCTTATATTTTTGTTATGATATTTATACATAGATATCCATTGTGGGGATTTTAATAGAAAAACATATAGATGCACACACATAGGAAAATTTCTATTATACTGTGCAAATCACACAAATACATCACATATTTATGGTGCTAGTGAGATCCAACTAATTCCAAAATAAGAAGATTGATTGGTGAGAAATTATCTCAATAATTCAACCAAATCTACCTACTATAGTAAGCTTTAGTTTCAAGTCCCCCCTTTAACGTTTACATTATTACATAAACCAAAAATATTACAACAATATAATTGGTCTCTGTCTCACTGATCTTCATCAACACTCACGTCCATTCTAGAATCTTGCAAACATCACTTTTTCTTCATCCACTACTTTGAGTTGTCACTTGAAATCCATTTCACACATGCTTGCCTTGGACCATCATTGATGAAATTTGCAACCAACAATATTTACAACTCAGCTCATCAGGGTTTCTGTGATAAAATTTGTCACATAGTAAAGAACCATCCAATGGACCAACCACCATCTATCGTATATTTTGCTTTGGGTTATTTGTCAGTTGCTACGATGGAGGTCTAAGTACTGAATGTGTTCAAGAGTTGATCAAACAACGTGACCTATCTAACACATAAGGTTCTCATAAAAATAACATGTAGTCATTGTTCAGGGGGTTCCAAGCACCAAGAACAAAAAACCATAATAGTATGTAAAGACAATTAAACCGATGATATGTTCAAGGATTTCCAAGCCCCAAAAACCATCGATTTGAATTATGTTATACTATACAATGATTGGTTCTACACCTTCATTATATAAATGGAAGTTTCAAATAACAGTTCTATAACAATCATAAAAACTTTAACAATGTTAAATCTGAACTTTAATGCAGAATAAAATTTAATGCCCAAGAAAAATACCTCCAGCCATTGATGCTAATCACACTTCAATACTAGACTTACTAATGTGTTTTCTCCTTTGTTGATCAGCAACAGCTTGATATTCCATTTTTGTGGAAAACACAGTGCTCAAGAAACCGATCTAAGCATGATGAAATATAATAGTAAGCATATGCTCTAACCCTAGACCCTACCTCTGTTCACTTCTAAAAGGCACACTACACATTCTATGATGTAAAGCACGATGAACGTGCATAACATTAAGAGGATCTCGGGGAGAGGAATTGTTTCACCTCATGTAGCAAACCCTTATCATTGGTTGCTAGCAAAATGTCATCCACATATAAAACAAGAAAACAAATTTTACTCCCACTGACTTTCAAGTATATACATAGAGAGGAATTGTTTCACCTCATGTAGCAAACCCTTATCATTGGTTGCTAGCAAAATGTCATCCACATATAAAAAAAGAAAGCAAATTTTACTCCCACTGACTTTCAGGTATATACATAGAGAGGAATTGTTTCACCTCATGTTGTAAACCCTTATCATTGGTTGCTAGCAAAATGCCATCCACATATAAAACAAGAAAACAAATTTTACTCCCACTGACTTTCAGGTATATACATTGATCCATAATGTTTTCTACAAAACTGAAAGAAGGAATTACATCATGGAATCTCAAATACCATTGGCAGGATGCTTGTTTTAAACTGTATAATGACTTCTTGAGCTTGCAAACCAATTGCTCACTATCACTAGAAGGGAATCCTTCAAGTTGTTTCATGTAAACCTCCTCCTCTAGATCTCCATTGAGAAAATCCGTTTTCACATCCATTTGTTGCAACTCCAAGTCAAAATGGGCTACTAATGCCATAATAACACGCAAGGAATCTTTCTTAGATACAGGAGAAAATGTCTCCGTGTAGTTGATTCCTTCTTTCTGAGTGAATCCCTTAGCAACAAGTCTTGCCTTGTATCTCTTAATGTTGCCCAATGAGTCTTTCTTTGTCTTAAAGACCCATTTACATCTAATGGTTTTTGCACCACTAGGAAACTCAACAAGATCCCAAACTTCATTACTCTTTATGGAATTCATCTCTTCCTTCATGGCATTGTACCATAATTCTTATTCTTTGCAACTCATAGCTTGTGAAAATGACTCAGGATCATTTTCGGCTCCAATGTTGTAGTCAGATTCTTGCAAATACACAACATAATCATCAGGAATTGTTGATCTCTTTGGTCTAGTAGATCTTCTTAATGTTGTACCATCATCTTCCTGAGAAGTATGTGGTTCAACTTGTTGTTCAAAAGTTCTTGGCAACTCTTGAACTACCTGATCTACTAGAATGTCATCAGCAACTTGTGGAACTTCAACAATTGGTTGCTCAACATCAGTTTGTACTTGAGGGGTGTTATGAACAATAACCAATCTATCACTTGCGGTGGAAGGTTGAGATTCTGAATGATCCTTCTCAAAAAATATGTTCCTAGTTTGGTCGCTCCCACTGATCAAGTCATTTTCAAGAAACTTTGGATTTCTTGATTCCACAGTCCTAGTGCTGTGAGATGGACAATAAAATCTGTAACCTTTAGACCTTTCAGCATATCCAATGAAATACCCATTAATGGTCCTTGGGTCCAACTTCTTCTCTTGTGGATTATATATTCTCACTTCAGAAGGGCATCCCCAAACGCACATATGTCGCAAACTTGGTTTCCAACATTTCCATAATTCAAATGGTGTTTTAGGAACAGCCTTGGTTGGAACTCGGTTTAATATATACACTGTCATATTACGTGCTTCAGTCCACAAGGATTTAGGAAGATTGGAGTTGCTAAGCATACTCGCACCATGTCCAATAATGTTCAGTTTCTTCTTTCTACTACACCATTCTGGTCGGGTGAACCAGGCATGGTGTATTGGGCAACAATCCCATGCTCTTGAAGAAATTTAGCGAATGGCCTAGGTGCTTGTCCATGTTCTGTGTATCTACCATAATATTCTCCACCTCTATCTGATCTCACGATCTTAATTTGCTTGCCACATTATTTCTCTACGTTAGCCTTGAAGATCTTAAAGGCATCTAATGCTTCACTCTTTTTATGAAGCATGTAGAGATACATATATCGTGAGTAATCATCTATAAAGTAGATGAAGTATCTCTGACTAGGTGAGTCCATGTCTGGACTACATATATCAGTATGTATGATCTCTAATATGTCCGAACTCCTATTGGCATCTTTCTTTGAATTGTTGGTCTGCTTTCCCTGTATGTAGTCCACACAAGCCTCAAAATCAATGAAATCCAGAGTATTAAGTACCCCTTCATTTACCAATATTTTAAGTCTTTCTATGGAGATATGACCTAGTCTCCGGTGCCATAATTTAGAGGAATCTTCATTAATAACACATCTTTTAATGCCATTGTGAACATGCATTGAATCATAAGTGACATTGTTTTGTAAATTAATGCAGTAAAGACCATTAGACAAAATTACCAACATAATCAGATTTATAAAATAGACTAAAGGATTTTTCTGAAAAGTTAAAGGAATATCCAAAAGGTACAAGCCTTGAAACTGAAATCAAGTTTCTAGAAAAACTTGGAACATAAAAGGTCTTTTCTAATTCTAAAACAAAACCACTACTTAAAGTTAAATAACATGCTCCTATAGCTTCCACATGCGAGCCCATCTTTTTTCCTGATAAGATGCTTTGCTCACTTCCCACTAGCTTCCTTAGGTTTTGCAAACCCTGCAAGGAATTTGAAATGTGAATTGTTGATCCAAAACAATCCGCCATGTGTTAATATTGACATTAACCATATTAGATTCATAACAAACAAACGAGATTAAATTGCCTTTGTTCGCAAGCCATTTCTGAAATTTGGTGCATTCCTTCTTCATGTGTCCCTTCTTTTTACAGAAGAAACACTTGGAATCCTTCTTGATATCAGCATGGGGAGGTACTTTACCTTTCCCTTTCCGATTGGCTTGAGATTTTCCCTTTCCACGCGTTTCCAGCACTACACTTTCTCCCAGTTCCATCACTAGTCTCTCTTCCTCTTGAACACACATGGTCATGAGTTCATTAATTGACCATTTATCCTTATGTGTGTTGTATGAGATTTTGAAAGGTCTGTATTAGTGCGGAAGGGTGTTCAGGATGTAGTGCACCAGGAAGGACTCCGATATTTCAACCTCAAGTTTCTTCAATTAAGCCACAATGTCCCTCATCTGCATTATGTGCTTGTGCACACCTTTCACACTAGTGAGCCTTAAGGATGAGAACTTCATGATTAGGGTGATTTCTAGTGCCTTATTTGAAGTGACGAATTGATCATCAATGGCCTTTAGCAAGTCTTGGACCTTTTCATGCTGATCAACGGAACGACGAATACCAGCTGAAATTTTAGTCGTAATGAACATCATGCTTAGGCAATTAGATCTCTCCCATCGTTCATAAAGCGTGATGTTCGCTGCAGTGCTGGTATTAGTGAGTGTCGGTGGTTCATCTTTCCTAATAGCATAGTCTATGTCCATCCACCCCAAATGAAGGAGAACCCTCTCCTTCCAAACCTTATAGTTATGTCCCTTAAGTTTAGGGATATCACAATGAATTTATGAGAAATTTGCAGGTTGTACAACTGCATCAAAATTAAAGATCACATGCTTACGTTAAAATTGAGGCCTAAATAAAATTTCATGTTGTACCAATGTAAATCATGCTCAAAATTGAATCTAATGACATAAAAATTGCTTGTGGGCTAAATTTTCAATTCAAGCAAATTCAATTATTCATGGTTTTAAACTCTATGATAAAAATATTAATTCATAATTCTTGTGGGTAAGTTATGAATATTTTATCCTACTTAATTATATAAATATAATAAAAATTCCTGTGGGATAAAATTTATTATATTTAGTATAATTAATTACAATTAATGTCTAAATAATCTTTATGTGATCCTAATATATCATAATATATAATATTATTTAACTAGAGATGTTGTGGCTATTCTCTAATCAATTAAAATTATATGGATCGCTAGACATTATTTCTTACATAAACTGCATAAACAAAACTATACACAATACTTCACAGTTCATGATACGTGAAATGGCATATACACGGTTTAATATGAAGCAATTAAAAATATGGAAAGCGGAAACACTCACCGCACTGACGAAGCACTTAAAAATTACTTATAAGATTATAAACTAATATTTAACCAAAGTAAAAAACAATGTTTCGTGAAAGGAATAAGTCAAAATGACATCTTAAATAAACTCCATATCACTATTTCTTGTAAAAACAAAAAGGCTTCAGTGTGAAGTAAGTGTAAAGGTAAGCATGAATATAACCAAAACTGTAAGTGACAAAGTACAAGTAAAAACAGCCATAAATATCAGCATTATTGTAA
Source organism: Pinus taeda (assembly GCA_000404065.3). Classification (NCBI taxonomy): domain Eukaryota; kingdom Viridiplantae; phylum Streptophyta; class Pinopsida; order Pinales; family Pinaceae; genus Pinus; species Pinus taeda. Next base: position 34,943 of record APFE030466743.1, on the reverse strand, counting down.
ACAACAGTAATAATTCCTCGCAAAATAAAATAAATTTAAAACACCGCTTCATGCAAATTAAAATTATGAGCATAGTTATAAATTTTCACAACAATTACACCAAGGAAGATATAAAATTGGCTCTGATAACAAATGAAAGTTTCAAATAACGGTTATATAACAATCATAATAACTTTAACAATGTTAAATCTGAACTTTAATGCAGAAAAAAATTTAATGCCCAAGAAAAATACCTCCAACCATTGATGCTAATCACACTTCAATACTAGATTACTGATGTGTTTTCTCCTTTGTTGATCAACAACAGCTTGATATTCCAGTTCTGTGGAAAACATGACGCTCAAGAAACCGATCTAAGCCTGATGAAATATAATAGTAAGCATATGCTCTAACCCCAGACCCTGCCTCTGTTCGCTTTTAAAAGGCACATTGCACATTCTATGATGTAAAGCGCGATGAACGTGCATAACATTAAGAGGATCTCATGCTGTATATGCCAGTCGTTCAACTGAAAAACCGTAATCGTAGTTAATGTGCATTGTGGTCTGGTATGGTCCGGTATACTCTTTTTAAGGGAAGCCTTTTGTTGACGATGCTCAGTGTTCCCATTCACTCCAATTAACTTTAGCAGCCAAGAACATCATTAGAAATCACGCCTAATAGGAACACCAAAGCAGGCAGATAAGAAAATCTAAAGGAACTTCCAAGCTTTGCTCTCTCAACTTGATGGTGTAAAACTGAAGGAGATTGAGATGCAAGCTTGGGGACCAAACAGAAATATATATAGCCAAGATTCCATCAAGGTTTTGTTGGCTATGTGGCAGGTCTTCCACAGATCATGGTAGAGAACTCCAGATGGAGTAATGGACCACTTCAGAAGCTCCCAACAAGAAATTAATTAACTACAGTTGATTTCCGTAATTTAAGGAAATTACTACAGTTGGTTTCCAGAAATTAAGGAAATGACTGCAGTTTACTTCTATAATTGTAGGCAGCAGTTGGGAAAACTTAAAAGAGATTAACAATAAATTTATGATCAAAATAAAATTATAACATATTTACAATCCATCAATCAAAATGATACATTAAATATTAGTTGTTGGCCCTTTACCCACTAGCCAAAAACATAATAACTAATTCACATTCCAGAACGACCATGTGACTATAATTCATAGCTTGCAATGAAATTTGTTTGAAGTTGGCATATCATAGATTGATTATTCATCCCAAATGTTGGAGAAGTGGAATCATTCAAAAAATATTGGAGAATCAGACTCATTCACAGAAGAAGCATTGATACATCCAATTTGTTCGAGAATACTAATGATAGGAAAAATGTGGCTGTAACAATTATGCTCTCTTTCACGTCGGGTTCAGACGAATGATCAAGAACCACTGCTTGAATATCTACAACTAATTGACCTGAACAATGGCTCATTACACTTTTGCAAGCTACGAATGATGTTGAGGTTCCTCCTAATATGTTATGTCCCCCAAAACTTCTAATTAGAGGGGCACTCCTCCACAAATTCTCTCGACACATAGGAAAAATAATCATTAAACCAAAAGTAAAATACCCAAAAGTCTCATATAAAATATGCTTGGAATTTTATTCTTGCCAGAAGATGTTCATAGGATTTGAAAATAAGACCTTCGACATGAGAAGGAGCCCTTCTTCTCTCCTAAAACTAAACATGCACAAATGATATTGCTTCCTTCACTCATGCAATTGCACTTTCAAACCAACAAACAAATAATATCTTGGCAGCACGAATTTCTTAAACAAATAATATCCTGGCAGCACGAATTTCTTGAGCATCTATTAATGCCCCTGATGACACATTGTCTAGCCATCAAACAAGATGAGTGCACTCCAACACTAAATCACATATCCTTTATTTTGGCTTTATGCAATACCACAATATATGCTCTAGCTCCATTGTCCGCTCAAATCATCCAGAGCTTGGTGTTGTTGCAACACTCTTACAAATAATACTCATACATGGTCATTGGAAACACTCTTACAAACAATACACATACATGGCCGTTGGAAACACTCTTACAAACAATACAAATATATATTATTAAATGAAAAAATATCAATCCACTCTAGTACATAACGTAATATACAAACAATTTTATAGCTCTCCAATTCTTTGGGCCTCCCATGATGGAGTTAAGCCCAAAAGGGATTTGATACCAAATAGAAAAACAGAGAGATTCACACATAAAGGAAAATTTCTATAACACTCTGCAAATATCATGGATACATCACATATTTATGCTGCTAGTGAGATCCAACTGATTCCAAAACAAGAAGATTGGTTGTTGAGAAATTATCTCAACAACTCAACCAAATCTACCTACTGTAATAATTGTTAGTTTCAAGTATTTTTTCGGCAGTTGTGGATTCTAAAATTATGCTGCAACTGGTTCCTTTCCACAAGTGGCTTGCTACAGACTTATGGTCGTCTTTTCAAGAACTTGTCCGAGGGATGCCCTATATGAACTCATTTCTAGACCTGTGTGCCTCCTACGTCGACCCTATATGTAGGTATTGGGGCTTTGGTCCATTCACCTATGGAATTTTCAATCATATCAAACTGGGAGGTCATAGAAGGAAAATTTTCAAATTTTAATTAAAAATTTCAGTGGGAAATCTCTCTTATATTGGTTCAAAAATACAAATTTGGTCTCCTCACTAAAGGAGTCTATTGAGTTGAAAGGGGGTATACCCACATCATTATAATGTTTGCAATTTTATGGGAAGGTCCTACATGATTGTTCCCTGTTAAAAGACTACAACATTAAAAATAAAAACTCAATTGTCAGACTACGTACAAGGTTACAGGGGGGAGCTCTTGGCACTAGGAGATCTACTGGAAAGTACATATCCTTTAAGGAAATTATACAAGGGAAGACTTTTTCCCCTACATATATGAGCCAATATACCCCGTTGGCGATATTCAAGAGCTTGCATTGTGGAAGAGATGAGGGCTTCGAAACTTGGCAGTCATGTAGGTCGCGCAAAGCGAAATGATCCCATCTTTGAAGTATCCCTGGGCAGAAAATCGGGGGGTCTCCAACTGTGGTAGGCCTTCTCGTCTTTCTGTCTGCGATTTGCGCAAGGAAACCTTTGGAGCACCTATTGGGCAATGCATCAGAAGAGTGGCTTTGGCTATTCACCCAACGGAATGACCAGGACTACAGGGATATAGAATGAGGGCTTTGGCCATAGAAAAGGGAAGCCACATCACGACTTTTAACCACGATTTGATCGGTGCTAGTGTCGGTAGTCATGGAACTACTCTTCAAATAGACGAAAAGGATACCCGTCGAGGTGGGTGGATAATGGCGAGGGTACCTAAGATTGCATCTTGTGATGGAGCTATCTTGAGCAACAATGAAGTTCATAAGATAGACAATCACTGAAATTAATGATCGAGTCTTGGGTTCTTCGAATCAGATCCCTGGTTTGTAGATTGACCCATTTTCTAGTCAAATCTGGAAGCCCTCGCAATGAATAAGCTGTGTACGGAAAATCGCCGACACCGCCAAAGGTATGAAGAAATTTTCAAGTATTTTGCATATCAGATCTTCGATCTGTACTATTATCAGGAAGATCCAAATTTCCATCTGTTCGAGGGTCTGCTATTGAGCCCTGATTGGGCAACATTTTCATTGATCCATGACATTGTGCACAGAATGATTCTTGCGCTCTTCGATCCAGACCCTTGTATTATAGACCGATCCCTTTTTTGGTCATATCTGGAAGCCCGCTCACTGAATAACTTGTTTAGAGGTGAGAAAAATATGCAGAGCAAAATCCCAGGGTTAGATCTGCTGAAAATGAGTTCTAGAACCCTGGTAAGAGCTCACAGTTTCCAAGTTTTTGTAAAAATCCCGGAAGGAAAATCGAAACTAATTTGGGTAAAAGAGACAGATTCTGTTAAGCAAATGTAGAAAATTATAATGCAACAGATGGGATACCCAATCAGATCACAAAATCTGATACATGGGGGTAGAGTACTACAAGACACAAAATTCCTTTGGGAATACAAAATTTCACCCTTGTCAACAATCATCCTCAATCTGAGAATAAGAGGGGGCGCAACTGTCAATAGCATAAATTCTTACAGGGATGAAGGAAGTGGTATTGGTTCAATAGGGAAAAGACCAGGCAGTAATTCCTTCAAAAATGTCCTACAAGGGAAAAAAACAGAAGGAGCAGCACCGAATCAATCAAGTATGGACGCCAGGCCATACATTGTGGAACAGCTGAATCATACCCCAGAATACAACATAGATACACCAGAAATAGATGAGCATTGCAATATGTATGAAAAACAAGCAATAATATGTAGATTTAACTACTTCTGGCCCAAACCGGCAGATCTATTTCATTGGATCTTCACAAACTAGACCACACAATGCGAAAGACATCTCTGTTCCAAAGGTTTTTTCATAGTGAAATTTCTATCAGCTATAGACAAAGACGTAGTAATACAGGAAGGACCTTGGTTCTAGGGATCCACATGACTCTTCATCACACCATGGTTCCCAGATTTTGATGCAAACACAATGGTCATCTCCAAAATGCCTGTCTAGGTGCGGCTACACAATCTCCCAATACATCTCTGGAATCATCAAGTACTAGCTGGAATTGGAAATACTATTGGGCGCTACATAAAAATGGACTCCCAGCGAGTGGAGGAAAGAATTTATTCCTTTGCACGAATATGTGTGGAAGTAGACCTCAGCAAAGGCCTGCCGGACCAAATTCAGCTAAACCATAGACAGAGGAGCTGGACACAGGTTCTAGATTATGAAAATACTGCATTCAGATGCCGAATTTGCCGACAAACAGGACATCTACAAAGCACGTATCTAGCAGTCAAAAAAGACAATCGCAGAAAGAAGAAAACGGAAAAACAAGTAAAGGGATGGCAATTTCCTCCACCTCCCTCAGATGACGAGGATGAAGAAGAGATGGACTTTTCTAACCCCAATGAAACCAATCAGATGAACAAAGAATCAGCAGTAGAAGACACAAATCCACAGGAACATAAAGACATAGCACTGACAAGGATATCAGATACCATGGATATGGGCAGAAATAAACGTCAACACATATCAGACACATCAAACTCTGATAAAGACAATCCACAACTTGTGGCTGAAACAGTATTAGCACTTATAACTCCAACAAAGTCACAAGGGGGTTGGAGAAAGGTTGAGAAGAAAAAAAGGGCGAAAAGTCCAACTTTTCCCCACTTGTACATTAATATTTTGCTTTACATGTTTATTTCTTGAAATCCGTACACCCTACTTGGTGATGAAGGATCTATTCATCTTTTTTAGCACCATTTTTGCCATCTATTTACAGCATATGCTGAAAGGCATCTACAACATGTAATTTTTCAAACATAATGAAAGATTACGATTTTTCCAGTGGAAAAAATGAGCCAATATACCCCAAGACCCTATATAGTGGACAAAATGGATCAAACTCCAACCATGGAGATTAATAACTCAAAGGTATCTTCATTGTTGTATGCTCTTCAGTGAAAAGTCATTATTTACATATTCAATGGATTTTGGCCTAAACGTGATGCCTTATTTCAATGGATATTCACCTATTGTACACCAAAATGTGACATTTTTCTATGTTCTAAATGATTCTTCATAGTCCAATTCGAAACACAAAAGGGTTTAGATTTTGTTCAAAATGAAGGACCATGGTTTTGGGGTAGAGTTGGTTTATCTATCACTAAATGGTTTCCTAGTTTTGATGCCACTTCTATGGTGGTTACAATTACGCCAGTATGGGTTAGGTTTCCAAACCTCTCTCTATTGTTCTAGCATCACAAAGTTCTTGAAGATGTAGGAAATGCATTGGGTAAATTTAAGAAAATGGATCTTGAGAGATCACGGAATGGCCTCTTCACTTTTGCCAGATATAGATTTAAGTAATAGGCTACCATATAACATAACATTGAAACATGGGGACTTTCATTGGTCACAAGTTCTAGATTATGAGAACATGATATTTCAGTGTTGTGTATGCTTTCAGACAAGTCATTTCCAAAACACATGTCCAATGGCCAACAAGACTACAAAGAGGAAAAAAGGACATATAAATAAGAAAAACATTGACATCTCGAAGATCCCCACTTCAAATGACGAAGGGGAAGAAAGTAAAGAAACACAACATGGACAATCATAGGTTAAAATGGACAAGGACATCACAGTTTCGTTAGAGGCTAGCACATAGATATAGAATGTTCTTGTTACATATTGCTATCAAACTCCACCTAGAACATCATAAAAAAATGACACATAAGGAGGATGGCATGGTGGGCATTAAGCATGTCCAAATTTTGGAAATCTCATATTCGAACAAGGAGCATCCTTTTGTGGTTTATGTGGATGACTTGGTCATGGTTCCAATGGATCCCAAAGATGGAAAATGGCTTCAGATCCAAAAAAAGAAAGGGAAGAAGGGGAAGGGAGGCTTCTGGCACTTTTTAGATGTTTTCAAGCATGTGTATTGACAAATTTTGCCACAAAAGAATCTAGACAGATCATTGATGAAGCACATGTTTATAAGTGTGTATATGCAAAATGTATTTTCTTTTCTCAAGAAAAAATATTATTTCCATAATTTTTGGATTCTTGAGTTTTGAGTTTTTAATTATATATAAATTAATTTTAAATTTCTGTTTGTAGTTTTTTGAGGGTGGAATTAAAAAGATAAGTGTGGAATATGCCTCACACTAATAATTTTCAAGTGGACTTTTCAAAAAAATCCATCATCAAAACAAGATAAACTTGAAAGAAGATGGTGGAAAAAAATAAAGTATAAATAAATGAAAAAAAAAAAAAAACTTACTTAATATTAAATATTATTAATATTTTTATAATTCATTAACCCAAATTCATAATTTTTTTTTACAAAACCTAATATGACGTCCTCATTCGTTTATTTCTATTTTTAAAGTTTTTAGGATTTTAGAGTTAATTAAGTCGGTCTTTATCTTATTCCCCTTTCTTTTATATACTTATACTTTATTCCTCTACCTTTTTCTGTCAAGTATCTTGTCTTATCTTGATGATGGTATGGACTTGAAAATCAAATTGTGGAGTATATTTTAGATTTATTTTTTTTAATTTCAAATTCATTTTAAAAATTAAAAAAATTAATTTAAAAAAAATAGATTACTTTAAATTTTAAATATTTAATATAGCTCAAACAAAAATAAATTAATTGAATTTAGGCTTTTGTGATCCATATTAAATTTATTGAGAAAAGTTATCAAGTTTATTGAGAAGAGTTTTAAGCCAAAAAATCACATCATGATTCAATTGTCGACGCGTTTTGAACCAACTAGTATGGTTCATGGTAGGACAAGTTGAAGAACCACATCATGGCTACAGAGTAAATAGAAAGAGCATATTTAACTGGACCAAGGGAGTTAATTAATTCATAAATTAGTTTTGTTATATTTATTACCATATTTGATTAAAAGAAATTGTTTGTATTTAACTACCAAGAATATAAATTAATAACTAATTAATAAACCTTTTTTATTATTAAAACAATATAAATTAAATAAAAACTTATTTATTAATATTATATGAAATAATTAAGAAAAATTAATACATGTTCATTAAATGAATAACCTATTTAGTTAATTAAATAATTGACCTAATAATAAATTTAGGAATCTAATTTGTAGCCATGATTTGGTTCTGCAACTTGTCTTAACAAACCCACACTCACTGATTTAAAAAACATTGACAAATCAACTATAATATGATTTTCACTTAAAACTATTTTCAATAAATATAAATTTAATTTAATTTTATATTTTCTTTTCATTTAAAAAATAGATTAGTGCTACTTTCTAAATAAATATAAGAACGTTTACTTTTAATCATTTAAGAATTATTCTTTATTAAAGAAATCATGATTTTCCTATTATCTATTTACACATAGGTTTGTTTCTATCGCAGGGCCATGGCCCAAATAACCACGGATCATCTTGATCCATAGGTAGTTAAGAAGGGTACTATATATAACTACATCAAAGTTGGTTTCAAGGACCAAAGGGGTGTTCTTTTATATTTGTGAGTTATAATACAATTCTGTTTGATAAGAGTTGTCTTAGGTCTATAATGAGACTTTTTGAAAGTTTTTTCGGTGGGTTTTTTTGATCCGGTAGCAATTTATTGGAATCCCAAGTTTGATAGCTAGTTTCTGCACAATCAAAGCGTCCCAGGGGTTTTTCAGGGTGCTGAATCCAAATATGCAGTTAAAAAACTATTTTAACTGCAACAAATCAAGATTTAACCTCAATTTCTTCTGCCAGATTCCGTCACTGGAATCTAAAAAAAACACATTATAGACAACTCCGTTTGATATGGCTCAGTAACTTGGGGATTTGAAGGTTAGGCATAGGACTATCTATCTCCTTTTGCGCAAGTTGGTCCAATCATGTTGGCTTGGTTACCAAGATTTCCCATAATGCGAAGAAGATGAATCACATGGAGAAAACTCAGTGCCGAAGGCTCATTGTCATGCAATATATGCATCATTGACACGATTCAGGTAAAAAAAATAGAAGTTGAAGGTATTCTTTGTTCCATATAGTGAGGGGATGGGATCACACAAAAGATGTCTTTGTTGGTTGTACAACGCATTGTTGTAAAGTTAGAGTTGTACACAAGCTGATACTTTCTATTTTCGGATATAAAATGCATGTGAAAAGTTTGTTTGTTGTTATTATGTATATGGTGGTTTTATAGGTGATGTATTTATGTTAAATTTTATTTGGTAGGGTTATGATACTTTGTTATAAAAGGGAGGATAAATAATGAAAAAAGGAGTAGATAGTGTAAAAAAGAAGGGACGGAGTATACTAGAGATAATGAATAACTTATATGATTTATGTTAGTTTATAGAATTAATTTTCATATATTTCAAAGAATTTGATAATGATATGATTGTATTATTTATATGTGAAGAAAAAACAATTTGCAATAACATTACATATATTAATAATGTGAATGTTGAGGTTATTTTCAAACACATGTATGTTAGACATTTTGATCCCTTAATAAGGGATATTTGTTATTGTTGGTCTCTTTCATATTGTTAAGTTTATTTAAAACCTATTTGAACATTCTCTCACGCACACTATGGGCCAATACTATGGCATATAAATACCACTTACCCAATATGACATGTTCACCCCTACTTTATCATGGAAATTCTTAACTTATAAATGCCTTTTGCTATAATATTATGGGCCAATACTATGACATATAAATACCACCTACCCAATATGACATGTGATAATATGACATGTTATTTAATTAATTAATTTGAAATCAATTAAATAAAAAATATAACTAACTTGGAAATAGATATTAGCCCTTGATATATACATGTTACTATGAATATTTTAACATAATCTATGAAATCAAATCTCCAGCATCCACCTAATAATTGCTAACAATTAAAATAAAATTCAATAAAATCTCTATAAAATAAACATACCTATAACATAATATGATAAACTCTTACAATAACATATCCACAAAATTTATAAATCATGCAACTTTATCCATATTTAAAAAAAAAAAAAAAAAAAAAAAAAAAAAAAAAAAAAAAAACAACAACATTTTTAATATTGATATATTATATTGAACCCAAAAATATACATTATATTTATAATCTTAAACCACTCCTACAAGTTACTACTTTTATTTTTATATAAACACTCTCTTATTATATTTATTTATATTCACAATCTTAAACCACTCCTAACAAGTTACTACTTTTATTTTTATATGAGCACTCTCTTATTATATTTATTTAATTGTGATATATTTAAATTCTTATTACACAATTTTTTCTTTTCTCTGCACTTTTTTATTTTTAAACATAAAAAAAATTAAAAAACTATAAACCTCAAACCTCATTTTCACATTAGTTTCTTAAATACAACAAATGCCATTATATATAAATTCCGTTGACCTAACTAAATATCTTAGCATGTGAACATAGAAAATGGTACTAACCAACTCACATACATACATAAAGATGGAATTTGATGGACACATTATCTTAACATATTGTTAATCACCTATTATAAAATGAAGTAGATACATCAATTATAAGTTGTAATACACTGTTCATTCCACTTTGATTAAATATTTATTTTTAACAAATCTCATCTCTTGTCCGCTTCAAATATTAATATTAATTTTTACGAAATCTTATCTCTTGTCCGTTATCATGGGAATTTAAGAGTTTAATAGAGGATTACGTACCCATTACGTAGCTCCACGCCAAATGAATATCTTTCACTTAAACCATAAAAAAATTAGATGACAAATTAAGGATCATTACATAACTCAATTATTGCTTTTGCATACAATCGTACAGCGATAACTTACGTTTCCGCTTATACGTAATGCTTTGTAATGTTTTGGATAAAGTCGTACTAATACGTATAATGATGTACCGTGTACGTTTCTGCTTATCTCATGAATGTAAACATTGACCAACTTATTTGCCGTGGCAATAAAATGCATTAGTTTAATTCAAGCTAGGAAGCTTCCGAATAGTATAGGATAGTTATACAAAGTGGAGATTTAAAGAATCTTACGAAACTATAATTTCTTTATATAGATATGGGAGATTTTTGTTGGGAATCTCAAGAAAAAATCTGGTCTTTGTTATAGTTAAGAGACAAGACTTTATTGTACACTTTGGATGCTTTATATCGCGAGTCCACGTGAACCCATGAAAATTTAATCATGTCCCTAGTGTGTTTGCATTAAGGAATCTTTGTTGGATGATCATATGCTCCATAGGTGTCCCAAGTCTTGTAAATTCTTCTAATCATCATTGGTTTGCCCAAAATAATTTGATGCTTGATCTTGGTTAACACAATCCACTAAAAGTATCCACTCATAAAGGTCTTCAATATACAGTGATCTGAGTATGAATTTAGCCTTGCTATGGCTTTACAAGGATAATGGAAACAATCATGAGAATTTTGAGCACATGTCATGCAATCTCTTTGAGTATAATTTTCAAAATATATGGGATCCATAGCAGTCTTGTTGATTCTGAACCACATCCACCAAGTTTTCAGCCATTCTGGTGATCCAAGTGGATATTGGTGGCCACCCGCCAATTCCACTTGGACCTCTACCATTGTTTCTTTCAATTTTTTAATTTCCTTAATTGTAGCACAATTTACTATTTTTGGCAGTTTTTTGAGTCCTGAACTTCTGGAGCCATTTTGAGGCCCCAAACGACGTTTTTTGGGAAAACTGGGAGCAACATGGGTCAATAGACCGATGTTGCTATTCCCAAGGTTGTAGTCCTCCGATAGAGCTTTCTAACGATGTATTGTGCGTATCAAACGGATATTGTATGCCAAAGTTATGACCCCAGGAAGTTGATGTACCAATTTACCCAAAACAGGGTCCATAGTTTCGCACTTCATCTCCTAGGGTTAGGGTTTTGGATGTTTAGAGTTTTCCATTGTTTCTCAACAATAAATAGACCTTTGAAATAGGCATGCGGCCACCACATCTCTCCTCAGAGATAAGCAACCTTCACCTGAGCTAGTTTATTTCCATTTTTGTTTGTAAGCATATTTCAGTATTTTACATTAATGAAATGAAGCATTATTTCTATTATCTCTCTGTATTTATGGTTATCTCTGTAATTTGTTGCGTTCCTATTTAAATCTTGATCAGTGGTATCAAAGCGGTTTGCTCTTTCTCTATTTTTCTTTGCATATCCCCAAAGAGGTCGGGATATAAGGAGTTAGGACTTGAACTCGTCGAATCTTTGCAAGACCAGCATTGCAAATCCTGACGGCCTCCCATGGCAGATGAAAAGAAAGACGAGGGGGTAGGAGATCCTATCAAAATGTTGCTCGAAGAGGCCCTCGAGCGACAAAAGAACGTGATGATGGACAACTTTGCCTAGATCCTTCAGGGGCTACCCAGGGGCAACACATCTACTTCTAGCAGCGACTCTAGAAGCGCCACACCCTTTAAGGTATAAGTTAACTTTGAAATTCCCATATTTGAGGGCTAGATAGATGCAGACGCTATAGATAAATGGTTAAATATGCTAGAAGGGTATATTTCTGTTCATGATTTTTTCCGACCGGGAAAAGATTACTTTTGTTCTTCTCAAAGTTGCCCCCCACATCAAGGACTAGTGGGAAACGTACTGCGAGTAGAAGGATGAAAGTATAACCTCGTTTTTTTTAGTCACACCCACTTGGAATTCATTCCAGAATGCCGTCAAGGAGCAGTACTACCTTGTCAAAAGCTATGAGGATAAATACATAAAGTGGACCACACTGCGGCAGGGAAGGAACCAAGACGTGTTGTAGTTTACCAATATTTTCCATACGCTTCGTACAAAGTTGGGTATCCAGTATTCTGCGCTGCATTTGGTACTCAAATACTATAGCTGCCTACATAGGTACATCCAGGACGAGATGGAGTTCTTGGACATCTCCTCGCTCAGCACGGCGTAATGATACATTGTTAAGATCGAGTAGAAGTTTAAACAGAAGAAGAGAGACTTTGGATCTACTAATCCAAAGCAAAGGAAAGGCGCCCCCAAACCATTGAACAAAGGATAAAGCCAAGGCGGGGTGGCCCAGGACAACTCGCCAAAGCCGTAAGCAAAGAACAACACCGCAAAGACGAAGAAGGACATAGGAAAGTGGTGTGAGTTCCATATAGAGCTCCACTCACAATACAAGTGAGTGTCGGGCCAAAAAGTCACTGGTGGTCGAGCTAAATTATTCGGAATCTGATGCATGTTCAGACTCTGAGTCAGAACCCGATAAGGGGAATGACAAAGGAAGCAGATTATCGATGCAGAGCCCAACGCCACCATTGCCACCACGAAGATCCAAAAGGAGAAACCTAAAGATCCAGAGGAGGAGAAGCGCCTCTTCCACTCCTAGATGTGGGTAAAGGGATCCTCGCTACAGTTCATTATCAACAGCGGGAGCCAAAAGAACCTCATTTCGACAGAGGTTGTGAAGCGGTTGGGCTTACCGACCACAACACATCCACAACCGTACACCATCAGGTTCCTTCACCAAGGATAGGATTTTTGCGTGAGCCAACAATGTCGCCTTCCATACAACATCAAGCCCTTCAAGGAAGAGGTATTGTGTGACGTTGCTCCCCTTGATGTTTATGATGTATTATTAGGCCAACCGTACTTGTGGAAGTGACATGTTGTATATGAGTCAAGGCCTCATGTTGTTATTTTTACTTTGGGAAATAAATTGTACAGGATATCAGAGGTAGCACCGCTTCATCTCTTTGGTTACTACAAAACAATGCAATAAGCTCATCTCCAAAACCGGGAAATTGTTTTCCTGATGATATGTCCTCAAGGAAAGAAGAAGACAGTGACCACGACCTCCAGATAGGGCCCCTTCGCACGACAACTACAGATGGACAAGGTCATGGAGGAGTACGAGGACATCTTCACCTCCCCCATATGGGTTCCTCTGTACTATTAGGTCAAGCACTCCATCGATCTGACCCCAAGTGCGCCACTGCCTAATGGACCAATTTATCGGCACTCCGTTATGGAGAATGATGAAATCAAGAGGCATATTCAGGAGCTGCTACAGAAAGGTCACATCCGACCGAGTTCATCTCCCTGTGGGAGCCCGATCGTGTTGGTACAAAAGAAGGATGGGACTTGGAGACTCTGTATTGACTATCGGGCGTTGACCAAGATCACTATCCAGAATAGGTACCCGATGTTGGGTCCCTATAATACTAGTGATTGCCCCATTACTATTGTAGTTACATCCCTTATTAATATTGTTGTGCTCCTATTGTCCCCATATTGTTATTACTATGCCCCATAGAATCCCTCTATTGTTATTTTTGTGGCTTTATATTATTATTGTTAGGTCAGCTGGGTTATATTGTGACTCCTTAGACTCCTATATATAGAAAGGAG
>APFE030466743.1:0-20017 GCA_000404065.3 Pinus taeda | reverse complement strand
AGGGCATAGTAGAGCATTATTATCGGTAACTGATGCCCCGAGGAAAGAAAATTCAAACACCTAGTAAGGAACCTGAAAACTCTAGCATGACTCATGAAGAAGATGAAGAAATGCTACATGATATATCAAAATTACAAGACCAAGTGCAAAAAATATCAGCCTCACAAAAGCTAACAGAAGCTAAGATAAATGGCATGGAATCTAAGATAAAGGGCGTGGAAGCTAAGATGGACGATTGGAAGACAAATTTGAAGACAGATATGGACGATTTGAAGACGGATTTGAAGACAGACATGGAAGAATTGAAGATAGATTTGAACACAAAATTGAAGACAAGCATGACAGATATGAAGACAGATTTGAAAAATTTTCTACAAGAAATACTTACTAATGGTGAAAAGGTAGTAAAGGAAACTCATGATGCGAACAAAAGAAATGTTAATTATGATTTCATAGACTCTAATGTGGGATCGAAGGCCCACCATATTCCAAAAATCGATATGAGGAAGTTTGATGGCAAGGATCCCAAAACATGTGGAATCTGGGGCTTCCATTTTAAGAAGCATCGACCCTTTTTATAACCAATAAAAACACAAAAAAATTGATGTTTCAGACACTGGGGCTTCCAGTTTAAAAACCACCAACCCTTTTTATAACCAATAAAAACATAAAGATCAACCACAAAAACATATAGAGACATAATCAATGACTTCTCTTTATTTGTATGTGCATATCAGATCAAATATAATAATAATAACTTTGCATATTGGTATTTTCGATGAGATTTGCAGCATTTGGATCTTGATTTTTGAATAAACAATACCACAATATTTTATTAAATGAGATCTAGATTGAGAAATGTGAACATTCCACCTGCATCCCGCAGTTGTACATCTTGCATCATCTGATAATCTCGAGAACCACCATTTAAAACATGTAGACATTGCTCTCAATTGTAGATCCACACTAGATCACACCAAATCTATGTTGGTCCAACTTCTTCACAAGCATATCTCCTCTTCTTTTACAAAAAATTGTCCACAATGGAACTTCACACAACAACAACAACACCAGATCTTCGCAATTCTCCTTTGCATGCAACTATCCACAATCCACACATAAATAAAATATTCATACAAACAATAGATCAAACACTTTATTAAACTAATCTATGTACAAAGGAGTATCATGGCTAAAATTGCATGATCTTAGCCCCTCTCATGAGAGAGTCAGGGTTGCACTAGCTCTGATACCATACTAGAAAAATAGAAGAGAGTTAAGAGAGATTATACACACAACAAATCACACACTGTAATATTTCTTATTGATCATAACAGTTACACATATATAGGACATAAATATTTGACTTCCACACATCTAGATCATGACTACAACTCATACATAGGAAACAACAACTTCTAGATTAATGCTTGGGAACTCACAATGACAACTCACAACAACACATGGAAGCATTATTTCCAATAAATCAAGCCTTAGTTAATTTATACTACCCAATCTATTTATATTCAATCCTTTATTAATGTATGCCATCTCTATGCTTACACTCTCTAGATTTCCATATGTTGCATGGGGATTGCACTATGTCCTTGACTAGTTTATGGTGTCTCCATAATTGTGACAATCCCAAATTAACATATGTAGACTTCTTTGCTTACATCAAACTCTCAATCTATTTATGTCCCTTCTTATGTTCACGTTGTCTCTTTTCCAATGTATGCCATTTTTCATCTTTGTTAACACCATAAAAATACCACTTTCTTTATTTTTCTTTCCTTTTTTATAATCTCCCTAGCCTTTTGTTCAAATTACATTTACGAAATACTCATATTGAATTTTTTATGGTCAAGAGTTTGAGCCATCAAGTGTGGCTCATTCTCATGACAAAGATATGAAATCTGATCCCCCTCCCTTATACCGGACAAGCCATTAACCTTTGATGTAGATACCTAGTTCATCTAAGTATATGTCTACAATACGAAATCTCAACTATAAGTAAATGTAGTTATCTTTCTTTTAATTTCATTTCTTAGTAATATTTTTAATATTACTTTTATTAATCCTATAATATATCTTTCGATTATTATTTTTCATTAACATAATAGTAAGGATTTATTTATTTGGGTCTAATAGTTAAGGCATGTACGGTTAAGAGCATGTGTTTCCTCTTAAGAGAAGGGGTAGAGTATGTATGCCTTCCTAGACTTAGTAGTCAAATCGTTGAAGTGGGTCCTTTATCTCACGAACAAATAGATCTCATACACCATTTTAATATTAGTAATAATAATAATAATATTATAATTCTCTTATAATATTAATCACTTGTAGATTAAGACTTTTTCCCCTTACATTTTTATAGATTTTGGTTTTTGTTTTTCATTACCCATTTATATTCCATTTATTTTTTCCATTAGCCATTTATATCCATTTACACACTTGTATAACCATTCTTAGTTTTATTAAAAAGCGTAGCTTTTAATATTTTTAATTTTATTTTTTTGACGAGTGGAATAAATAATTAAGATAGTTTTCTAAGCTGCTCCAGCGAGCTGAGAGCAAATTTTAAGTATTTGAATTTGGAATCTTAGGAAATATAACATTTTATCACAATAATAAATTGTTATTAAGATTATTTTTATTTTTTAATTTAATTTCAATTAAAAAAATTAAACTAAAATTTCAATAATAACATCACACTTCATATCATCGACCATTATTACTATTTTGTAATTAATTAATATAATATTAGTTATTTTTTTTCATTTATTTATAGTCTTATAGTCTTAGTATCGTAAGGTGAAGCGTCCAATTTTATGGATATAAATTCTTTATATAAAATAATTAAAAACTGTCATCAAAGTTATTTATTCTCGTAATGAATATAATAAAATCTTTATTTATTTTCCGTGATGGATTAAGCGGACGTAAGTTTACTTAAAATCTCGGGAAATCTTTAGGATGCATCCACTCAATAAGTATTAGATTTTATTTGACTACCTTATCACAAAATATACCTTTTATAAAATATGTTTGCACAAAGACACTAGAATTTTTATTATTTTATTACATTCCGACAAAACCGAGCTTTAAAAAGAAAGTTCACAAACTTTCTCAGGTGCCCTGCCTTCATTTTCAATTCACATGCCACATAAAACGATTACCTCCGCTTTTCAGCACCATGCATTTTGAGAATATACTGCGGTTCTGACATCAGATAAGATATCAATATTAAAATTGTGAGAGGGCAACGAATATTAATATTTAAATTGCTAAAATAATAAGCACCATTCATTCAGTCATCCTTATCTTTCATGGTAGCAATTAATAAATATGGAGCAAGTAGGATGGAAATAAGTTCAGATCAATTGGTATATATCTGTGCTTTATAATTGATAAAATGTAAAGTTGGACTTTCAGAAATAAATATATTAAAATTTTATAATGTAATAATGGTGGATGGAATTTGCTTTATATTAATTAAATTATATATATATTTTAAAGGGCAGTTATTTAAATATGGTATTTTAAAAAGTTTTTGGTGGATTTTTTTATAGGAATTAAGAAAAAAATAAGTTGTAGCCAAATAGTGATTTGTATGGTTTAAGTTAGTTTAAATTCAGCTTTCTCAAAAATCTTAAACATTTAAATGGTAAAGAATTCATCAAACAAACTTATAATTTTAATGAATTTTATTAAATTCTAAAAAATTTAGTAAAAAAATAAAACTAAAACTATAAACCACACCTAATTAAACTATAATATAATAATAAAATATAACTAAAATAAAATTAAACTATAATATAATAATAAAAAATATAAACTATCTGAGAGCAGCCGTGTAAATAGAGTTACCTAAATTCGAATTTAATCGTGTCAATTAGAGTAAAATATAAATTCAAATTTCTGACGCATTGATGAACGTTGAACAGTGACGGTGTCACGCGTTAATCGTTTACTTTCGGTACAATGTGGTGGTGACTACGCGTTCATACATGTTATTGATGCATACATGCATCCAATCAATATATGCCACGTCATTAAAATTCATGGGGTGGACACGAGTCCGTCCAAGTTCTGTTTGAGTTTAATTGCCCATTTAGTTTGTCAACGCCTCGACTAACGAAGCACCTGTTTGCTGCTTGCCTGTTTACAGCGTTGTGGAGCTAGGGTTGGAATTTTAAAATAAATTTATTGTAGAAATATGTTTTTTCTGATTAGATTTATTCATTAAATCTGGAGATTTTTACATTTCGTTTTTATAATTTTAACCAAAATAATCTACCCAATTTTAACCAAAATAATCTACCCGTCCCACAAATTTTACCACTAAATATATCACTGCATTTAGACAATTTTACAAATTTTATAACTATATTTGACCAACAAAACACCTATAATAGACAATTCAAATTCAAATTCTGTCCCTAGTCAGCACCTCATCCGAAGGTGGAAAGAGCCTACACCAGTGCTTCGCTGGGTTGTGCTTGGACCTTGTTAAGACACATTTCCAAAAATGCGGTGTCAATGAGCGTAAAAGACGTGAGATAAAAATGTTGAACCTAACGTGGAAACTTTATCAACAATTCGCTGCACCGATGCTACGTGGGATAAGATGGAAGCCGGAGAATCGCATACATGTAAGAAATTTGTGTTTAAATCAAAATAAAATAACTTCATGTAACCGTACCCTAACTTTAATGTTAGAAGTTTAAGGACATAAATTTAGAAAACACTAATTTTAAATTTATTATGTATTTAAATAATATAATATATAATATTTAAAATATAGTATATAAATTTATAAAAATCAAAATATAATTTTAAGAATTCACACCTATGACACTCATGGATGTTGTTTACTAGGGTTATAATTTTATTTGGATGAAATTTTTTTATTTTTTTTTTGGGAATTTAGTGATTTTTTTCAAGAAATTTCAATGTACCAATGTTTCAATTGTTTTTGATAATAGGAATAAAATCAACACCACCCAGGATCTTTAGGATACCCAAAATACTTAATTTTAATGACTATAATCTATATTTTCAAAAATTTCTACTGCTTTTTCTCAAATCATACTTAAAATTCTATTGTTTTCCAGGCAAAGTTGTGGCTTGTTAAGACTAAACCATTGTAATTTCTACTAACATCCTCAATCAATTATTCATTAGATGCATTATCAAATGTATTATCAAGTTAATTATTGAACACTAGATAATTTGTATCATTGGACTTTGATATTCGGTGAGTAAATTGAAGAGTAGTCAAAAAAGTCACAATTTTGTCCAAACTACCCGGAAAATAGTGGAAATTTTGAAATGATTTTAATAGAAATTTAACTTATAACTATCTAACTTCAAAATTTAAAGTATCCGAAGTTATTAATAGTATTAATCTATTTTCACCCCAAAAAAAAAATAATTTAAACACTCCTATAATGAGATTTTTTGAAAAAAAATTAACAAAAAACTTTCCAAACAAAATTATAGCCCTCCGTCCCAAATTGATATTCATGGCGTGGTCGGTAAATGGATTTTCAAGGCGTGGTCGGTGAAGAGAATTTCTTTGACATGAAGTCAAAGTTTGTTATGCCATGTGGTTGGAGGTTATGATCCCATGGGAATTTAATGGCGTGGTCGGTGGGGAGAACACATCCAAGTCAATACAGAGGTGGGGCAATACTACATATTTGCATTCAGAAACATAAAAAAATTACTCTGATTTGGGTTAGTACATCTAACTATCGTGTAATCATACACGACCATCTTTTTTTTCAAGTCATATAAACGTGAAAAATTACTCTTAGTGCTTGTAACTATCATGTAATGATAGTTAACCTTTTTTTTCAATTCACCATTTCCCAAGATGTCAAAACCATCCCAGGATTTGTTTCGACAAGTATGATATACATCAACTAATACGCAAGGAACTTCAGAATTTCAAGTAAAAGGGATCATTGATGGCACTCTCTTAAAATCGAATCAAATTTGTGAGGTGTTGAAAGGTTTGAAGAGATGGTAAAAAAGTTAATGATTAAAAGTGTAGAAAAAAATAGAGTTTCATTATAACCCGAAAATATAAAGTTTAGAAAGTGTTATAAAGTGTATTGATAAAAGATTAAAAAGGGTTAAAAAGTGTTGCAAAGTTTATTGATAAAAGATTGTTGATAATATATTTTAAAAAAAAAAATATATTTTTATGAGTAATTTTTTTGGAAAATATTTTTATATTTATATGAAAAATATAACTATTTTAATATTTTATGATTATTTCGTATTTAGCTCTCATCCCAAAAGAGAATAGGCCGACCACCTTCTCTAGATTCCGGCCCATATCCCTGTGCAACTCCGCTTATAAAATTATCACAAAAATCCTAGCTTCAAGACTCAAGCCTCTTCTTTCTTCCTTAATTTCGGAAAACCAGGGAGGTTTTTTAGCCAACAGGCACATCTCCGACTCTATTCTTTTGGTACAAGAAGCCATCCACTCTAGCCTTAGTCGAAAGGAAAAAGGATTCATCCTTAAACTTGACCTTGCCAATGCCTTTGATAGAGTCAGACACTCCTACCTTCTTGCTGTTTTGAACAAACTGGGATTCAATGACTCCTTCATCAATATGGTCAAAGCTTGTATCTCTAATCCTTGGATCTCCCCTCTGGTGAATGGAAGACCTTGTGCAGCCTTTCAATCCTCCCGAGGCCTCAGGCAAGGCTGCCCCCTCTCTCCCTACCTCTTCATCCTCATGGCTGAATCCCTCAGCAAAGCCTTGGACTACAATCGAAGAATTGGCCTAATCACAGGTATTCAATTTGAGCAGGGTACAAAGAATATTAATCACTCTCAATTTGCCGACGACACCCTCCTGATGGGTGGCGCTTCGATCACCATTGCAAGGCGCTTCAAAAAGATTATGGACCAATTCATGGACTACTCCGGAGGAAGAATCAACCAAGTCAAAAGCTGCATCTACGGATGGAATGCAACAGCTCACACCATTCAAAGCATTGCAAATATTTTAGAGGTCTCTTACAAGCTAGATTGGAGTCATTTCACTTACCTAGGGATGCCGGTGAGTTTGGGTCCCCTGAAGACTGAAACTTGGAACGAAATCCTCGACAAAATCAAAAGGAAAATCCAACAATGGGGAACCATGTGGCTGAACCCAGCAGGACGTCTCGTTCTTCTCAAATCAGGTTTGATTTCTCTCCCTATCTACCGCTTTTCACTGTTACAAGCACCTATGAATTTCCATCATAAACTGGAGAAGGCCCTTCGCTTTTTCCTCTGGCAAGGAGGGAAATCGGAGAAGAGAAAGTTCAACTTGGTTGGCTGGAAAAATGTCATCCAGCCCCAAGAAAAAGGAGGCCTGGGAATAAGGTCTCCAAATCTTTTGAACTTAGCTCTCGGGGCTAAAATTATTTGGAGATTAATCACTGGGGATACTGCCTGGTGGAAATCAGTATTAGAAGCCAAGTATCTCAGCAGTTCTAGGCACAAGCTTCTGGAAGATAATATACCCAACAGAGACGGCTCCAACATATGGAAATTATGCAAGAAAATTATCCCACTCATGGCCCAGCATATCTCCAAAGTTCCGGGAGAAGGAAGTAGCATCAACATTTCTAAAGACAGAATCCTAGGCCAGAGCCCTATAGGATCCAAAGCAGAAGCAATTCCAGCCATAAGCTGGTTAAACAATAGAGGAATATGGAGTTTAGCCCAAATCACTAAGTGGGGAAGTTCCTCCCAAGCTTGGATTGGTTGGACCATGCCGGACTACCCAAGGGATTTGGAATCAAGCTTTATCGCTCTAAAAGATCAACTGCACAGTAAGGCTCCTACTCATAAAGGAGGCGAAGATAGTTTTCGATGGGACCCCACTGGAACTGAATACACAGCCAAAGCAGGGTACCACTATTTATGCGCAAGTGCCTTCCCACAGGACATTTGGACTCATTGGAGATTGGTTTGGAAAGCGGAAGCCCCCCCTAAAATAAAATTCTTCTGCTGGCTTCTTCTGAAAGGCAAGATTTTAACAGCTGAGAACCTCAAAAAAAGGGGAATTCTAGGCCCCTCTAGATGCCCAATCTGTCTTCAAGCTGAAGAGACAATACAACATTTGTTTATGGAATGCCAAGTTGCTGCAAAATGTTGGAAAGAAATAGCTTCTGTTGGGGGAGTAGAATGGAATCCTAAGCCATCCATAGCAGAGACAGTCCAACACTGGAAGAAACTTTGCCCATGGAAGAGCAAGAAGAGCAAATTATCCCAGAGGATATGGAATACCTTACCATCAACTCTTCTTTGGAGCATATGGTTAGCCAGAAACAAGAAAGTATTCCAAGACAAAGGGCACAACTCCAGATTCATGTGTCATAAAACCATCAGCTTAGCTGTTGAGGCTGTGACAACTCGTACCCACAATAAAGTCAATCTCAGCAACTTCAGTGCAGAAGAAAGAAATTTGATCAATTATGGTAGTATCATCAGCGCCCAAGATCAAGAAAAGGACAATTCGAGCCTAAAGGAGTCAACTACAGCTTGGAAGCTGAGGCCTAAGGAGGAAGAATTTGCCCTTTGGTTGAACAAATGCAACAAATACTGTCTCTTCTTCGATGGTGCCTCAAAATCTAACCCTGGTCTTGCAGGCGCTGGAGGCATCATTTGCAATGCAAATGGTGAGATTATCTTGCATTTTGAATGGGGATTAGGTGATCTCTCCAACAATCGGGCTGAAGGCCTAGCCTTATTCCAAGGACTCAATCAAGTGATCAGTCTGGGCATTAAGAAAGTGAACGTTTTTGGTGACTCTGCAATTATCATCCGGCTCATGGAGCAGAAGCGATCCTCACCAAACATACTTCTGCAACAAATCAACAATAGAAATCAAGTCCTGCACAGCATGCTGGAAGAAGCCCACTATTTTCACATACTAAGGGGACTCAATAAAAAGGCTGACCATCATGCCAATAAAGCCTGCAACCGACCCAAAGGCCAGCTCAGTTGCAATGATCACTTATCCATCCAATCGTTGCCATGAAGGACGCACACTTAATCAGCAGACGGGGCATCCCACCCAATAGAATCTGCCACAGCAACCAAATCATCAGACCAGAGGTCAGAAAAAATTTTGTATCAACAGACGGCTCAAAAACTCACTTCAACGCAGGGGAATCAAGATTTATAGACCAGAAAATCGCCCTTGCCACAGAAAAATCGATCTCAGTCAAGATATGAGCAGAAATAGTCAGTGGAGCATCGGGAAGTGCAGGCTCCTCTCCCACCTTTGTATCCGCAGAAACTCTTTAAATACCCCTTTAGCGCAAAAGCTACAACCCACAGTCGAAATTCTCTGCGGTTATCTTGAGAGAGGAACCCATTTTGCAACCCATCTTTGTAAGTCAGATAGAAGGAAGGTTGTTGGGCGTGATAGAGGTTCTGTGCATCAAAGGCAAAAAATAGCGCCACTATTCAGACAAAGATGGATCTGAAAGGTGCTACTTCCTCCTCCAGCGCCCACCCAAACGAAGCTGACCGAGATCAAGAGGGACCAAGATCAAGCGGGATAAGCCACACCGAGATCGACTAGTCATGTTTTGTAAATGTAAATTTTGGGGACAACAGTATGTCAAAATCTATAGCAGCATAAGTAGCAATAGGAACAGTCCAGTTAATGCAAGAACCAAGGAAAAATTTCTTTTTGTAATTCCTCGGCCACAAAATACTCCTGAAGTATCTTATGTAAGGCTTTAACCTCCTCTTTTTTCAGATCAATACACAGCACCCGACCTTTGTCTAAAAAAAAAAATAACCATTGGGAAAATAATAAATTAAAATATAACTGCTAGGAAAATAATAAATTAATAGAAGATCTTAATAAATAAGAAGTAATTGGGAAAGGAAGTAAGCACCTTATGTTATTTTCCATTGTACTCATCTCTTTTAAGAAGGAATAAGAATTTAGAAATGGAAAATAGGAGGCCTTAGGTCAATATCGAAACATTAATAAACGAGGCTGAGAAGATAAGGTCCTTTGAAAAGTTTGACTGCCTTGTCTAGGCAACCAACTCTTATGTTGAAGATGAACCTCACATTGAAACCACATAGACAACTCAGATCCCTAGGAAAGAAAAATGAGATGCAGTTGCCCAAACAACATACCTCATATCTACGTTAATTGATATGACCACCGAGACTAAGAAACAAACAATGGAGGATAAAGATATACAATTGGATACCCCAGAAAAGTGGTTGAAAGAAAAGAAAGACAAATGAAACCAATTTTTGGCTTCATATGAGGAGAGAGTGATGCTCATTAAGGAGCATCACCAAATTGTTAGAGGAATGACAAAAAAATGGGTTGAATTCTATGAAACCTACATGAATATATGGGAGGAAGAAAAGAAGAGAAGAAGAAGTTGTTTCAACTAGAGAAACAAGTCAACATGTTGGAAATAGAGAATATACAACTTGGCTTGTTAGCAAATTTTTATCTTAATTGCAAAGCCCCTTATCCACATTACAACATTTTTTTGATAGATAAATTCATAATGTTCCAAAGAAAATCCATCATGATTAGTAAGCCATTTGAAATCACAAAAGCAACCACATTTCTGGAGGCTTACTATGTTTGAACCAATAAGGAGAATAACCTCCTCTATGGGATTGTATCAACATAATGTATTGTTATTTCACGTTCTTGTTTGGAACCCCAATCATTGGTGGGGGATGTACAATTTAGAGCATTTGTGTCATACCTCAATAACCATGTTGTTTGGGCAACAACCCATAAAATTGAACAACATAATTCTATTAGTAATTTTTGGGTCAGAGGAGAATACCACATGCCCTTATAGGTCATCAATTTTCATAAGCAATGGGCTTCCTTTGCCTAACATGTAGAGTTTATAGCTAAGAATATATAGGTAGATATCACGCATTGTAGGGAACATATTGAGATAATGGAGAAACCAACCATGTAAGGATGTGAGGAAAGGTGGAAACAAGCTACAAAAGACACCCAAGGAAGAGACCCCTTCAATCCCAACAATATGAAGATAACATTGGAGCCGAGTGCTCAAATACATTAAATGCACAAAGAGTTATGGACACAACTGGATTGGGTTGAACTTTCGCTATCTTATGATTTGGCTTCCAACTAGGGAGTACAAAAGGATTATAAGCTGACTAGGAAGCAAGAAATAGCTTGTTGGAAGGAAATCCAGGCAAGAGGGGGATATTTTCATGCAAATGAGATATGACCAACCTCATTAACCTCTATTTGACCCTTGCTTTCTCAGATTCGAATTAACTGTTGGTTGCATGAGGATGTGGAACGAGTTTGATTGGGGGGAGATGATGGGTGCTTAAATTGACATCTTTTTAGCACTCATATAATACCTTTTTGTCCACCAATTTTCCCACTTTCCATCATTTCTTATCTCCTTTTCCGTCCATATTGCTACATTTTTTGGCCAAGGCATGAATATCCTTATATGTGGCATTTTAATGCTTATTCGTATGCATTTTTCTGGAAATTGTTTCCTTTTTGTACTGATAATGGCATATAGGATTCAAGGTCCGCACAAGTAATACTCAAGATGGTCTCGATAGTTGTTACAACTCCTTGTAGGTGCTGCAACTCCTCGTAGGTGCTGCAACTCCCTTTAGGTGCTACAACTCTCTGCAAGTGCTACACCTCTCTCTACTTAGGCAAAGTTCAATGGCTACAACTCCGATATGTGACCATAGTTCCTGCAACTCTCTATTGTTGCTACAACTCTTCATTGCTGCTACAACTCCTCACGAATATTGTAACTTTGGGATGCAACTATAAATAGCTACAACTTTGTTTGCTGTCATCATTATTATAACTTGTGTTATCCCTGTCATTGTTGTTGTAGCTCGTGCTACTCTTGCTAGTGTTGCAATTACTGCAACTACCTATTTTGCTCATTGCTGCAACTCTGACAATAATGTTGTAACCTTGTGCTTGTTGTGCCAACGCGAAAATCAACCATCCAACTATTAGTTTTGGACCAATCAGATAGTTAACAAACAATTTCTAACACAGGAAAATAATCGATACAAGAGGTTGACCAAGAAGAGAAGATGATTCATCCACCACCTGTCGCACAATTGAATTGAGTCAGCTGATGCTCTTTTTGCTAGTTTATGAAGAAATCGATGTAACGAGACAAACAACTAGATTTTTATTGCTACCCATCCACCTGTTTGATTTATTTATATAGAAGAGTTTTTGTATAAAAAATCCCTTGCTCTCCTTGAGTTGGGTAAGATGGTAGCTTGTAGCTTGTAATTGGCAACAAGGTGCTAGAGAATTTTATTGTACTTTTTAGATTTCTATAATCTAATTTCCCTTTCATTCCAATTTGAGTAATGGTGTGTTGAGCATGCACATTTTGTAGTTTTTCTAATTAGTGCCTCGTCAAAGGAGGTCGACCCCCATTCTGAGTTAGGTACTACTTGTATCCATAACATAGTTGTAGTTATGATTTCTGTTTCTATTTATTTTGTTTTTGCATTGCTGCAACTTCGAATTACTAATTACTGCAACTCCAATAGATTACATTGCTGAAACTCCAAACTTTAGGTTTGTTGTTGCAACATAGGTCTTAATGTTATCTTTAGTTGCTCACTATTCAACTTCATGAAGGAATTACAACATCACATGATTTAGGGTTATTGCTGTAACTTTGTTGCAGTGTTAACATTACTATATTTCTAAAATCTTAACAATTTTGTTTTCTTGAATAGTTTGGATTAGTTATTTTATGCATATGGTTTAAGGTTTAGTGTGCGTTAATGGTTTGTAATTGAATGCATTTTCATTGCATGTGAAACTGCATATTAGTTACAACAACCAAAATTGTTTTCAATACTCAAGCAAGTGACCTTTAGAAGTTGGTGTGATTTACTTTCCTACAACATACATTAGACAATGTGCTCTTACATTCCTGCAAGCGTGGATTGGATTGAAGGTGTGCTTTAGATTACTTGGTGACTTGTAAAAACATCTTTATATACTAAACTGTTTTAGTTACTACAACTTCAAGACACATACATGGTTGTACTAGCATATATAGTCCATGACAATTCACAAGTTCCCTTATGAAACCTGGGTTGACAATTAAATGAACAATCTTTTGGTTACCTCTTTAAGCAATTAGAAAGGTAATTAAAAGCCACTGTCACCAGGCTAGATAAAAAACTTACTGCATTGTCGGATGAGGCACTCAATGCCAGGGAGCTTGCTTTCAGTTTGCTCACCAACAAAGTGACTAAGGATACACTGAAGTAACACATGGTAAAACCAACTAGCTAATAGATAATCTTCAACTCATTTGACATGGCTTCCTTGGAAAGGATGTGAATAGTTTGGTGCAAATCACAATTGATTCCCGCATCATCTTGTAGAGCTTGCTAACTGGTATAATCTGTATGATCTCCTCCAACTATCAAATATTGGAAACTTATTTACATGGAAAACTTGGAATTAAAGTGGACGATTTCATAATTTTGTAAGGAGTGAATCTTATTCCACTTTTGAGTTTTGTAATAATTATTATTTTTTCAAAGTAGAATAAAACAAGATAAAGAAAATCAACAATTATAATTACTCTTAGATAACCAAAAAGTCATAAGAAGTATTATAAATTATAATTATAAACACCAAAAAATTCTAAGAAAGATAAACTTTTTATTAATCTTATAATCTAGAGAAACTAATTTATAAAAATAATAGGAAAAGTCTTAAAAATTCATTTTCAAATAATTTTTTTTACTCAAATAACAAATGATAAATTACACAATTCATACAATGTTTTCGAATGAAAAATTAATTTTTACTTAAATAACAAATGATAAATGACACCATTCATACAATGTCTCTCTCTGGAATATATGCTAACCCTGCAAATGATTTCTAAAAAATTTGTTAACATTAGCCCTAACAACATAAATATAAGTTTCACCGCTGACTAAAAATACCTCGCCACCATTATCCTCTTTTACATGTTAAGCTACACTCACACTTACATTTGAGAGTGGTTATTCCAAATAAGCATCTGAATAGAGCAAAACGAACACGCCAACGACTGAATCGAGCTTGTAAGGGGCTTCTTTTATGATGGGGTCGCCATTCTTCACATGATAGCAACATTCTGTAACATGTTTTACATGGTGAATAAACAAGCATGATACAATATTATAGATGCATGGTTTGCAACGACTTTAAACTAGACATAAATTAAATATACAAATTGAACCCATGTAATACAAGGTTATAATCGCACTCCTATCCAGACTGGGGAAGGGGAGCTTCTGTGCCGTCGAAATCATCCATGGCCAGCATAACATCATGCTCATCTGCGCTCGCGTTCTCGCGCACTTCAATCCCGACTTACTCCAGTATCGGAAGAAGAAATCATTCAATAATTCTATGCCAGTCACCTACTGATATATCAGCGCTTCAGAAAACGAATAACTCTCGGTTTGATGGTCTTTCAGAGATAAAAGCTCCAAGGAGGGCAGTGACATTATCTCTGAGTTGCGTTACGTTGGCAGGTCTAGCGTTTCCCTTGGTGAGTTTTCCTGCATTTGGGATTCTGGAACCAGATGATGACGTGGACTTGATGGAGAAATTTAAGGCAGACAGGAAGAAGAGACTCGGACAGAAAGATAAAATTAAGATCTTGAAGAGTGAGGCAGGTCAGTTTTAATGGGCATTGAGGCATTCTATGATTTTGCAAATTGATATGTATAGTGAACAGAGCAATCCTGAATGAAAACTTTGTTAATTATAGAGAATACATAAGAATATGTAGGTTCCGCTTTTCTTCTGCAAAGTCCTGTCAATGTAGAATATCGTTTTTTCCTTTCTATTGAATTTTCACTGTTCATGTGTTCCAAAGACTCACACGCCTGTCTTCAAGATGAGAATAGTAGCTTGGTCCTCACTTATTTGGTATTTGATTTCAAGCCATACATTTGCTGCTTCTTTACAAAAGGACAGGTTTACATGGTTAATAAAATAAGATATTTTTTTGGTATTTGATTTCAAGTCATACATTTGCTGCTTGTTTACAAAAGGACAGGCTAACATGGCTAATGATAAGATATTTGTTGCGAAATCAGATTCATAATTGATAAGAGATCTGAAATGACATGTCATGAGAATGCAATGATGCTTCTATGACATGGATGAACACCATATAAATAACTTCGCTCTTCCTGGGAACTGTTGTGCAGCCGTGTTCTTGTGTTTGTGCAGAGATCTCATAGTTCAACAGCGCAAGCTATATTTGTGATGTTGGATTATCCTGCTTTGTCATTTTTTTCATCAAATGCTTCGCTTAAACTATTGATGCAAACAGAGTATGTACATAGGGCATTTTAGACGAAAGAAAGCAAGCCACAAATGCAGCTACCACTAGTACCAGCGAAAATCAAAGTCAAATTTAAAATCAACTCCTAGTCTATTCAACACCCTTTGGACTAGAACTGTAATACCGAGGTCTTATAACATATAACATATGAAAGTCCAGCGGCGCAAGGTCGGGAGAACCATAAGACATCAGCTATAGCTACACAGCAGCTGAAATAAACCCAGCATCAGGTGGTGAATCATCATGGCCCTTGAGAGTTGGTCCCCAACCATCCACAGCAGGCTCAGGATCAGTAATAATTGGCTCCCATCCACCATTGACAGGTTCAGGAGGCTTATCCACATCTGATATGGTGAGAGACAGCATGGGAAACTTGTTGCTCTGCTGAACTTTTGGAGAGGTGGGAGCTGTGCCTATGCTCCTTTCTTTCTCTGGCTGCCTGCCCAGGGTGTCGACGAGGTCTGTGCTCAATGTGTTGGGACTACCTGGAGCAAACAGAATGAGCTGGAGAAGTGCCAGGTGTTTCACTGCTCATATTACAAAGAATGCCTCCCCAAAAGTCCAATATCTTCCTTTGGGCTGCTTTGTCCTTTGATTGTCCAGTTGACTGGAGATACCAATGCTTCATGATTGTTACATTTGCAGTTATGTACCAAAGTTTGTTCAATGGCTTGACAACCTGGGATGATATTTGTGAGAAGCATCTATTTGTCTTGCTACCCACCAAAATGGGTAATTCTATAGGAGAATTTGTTTTTCTTCTATCTTGGATAGCTAGCTAGCCAAAAGCCCTACACATTGTTCATTGATAATGATATGCTGATGTCCTTCGTCATCTGCACCGGTCATGCACCTCTCGCTTGTGACAGCCCTTTCATTTTACCCCCATTTTTGTAAATATGACCATGTAATGCCAGCGTGGGAGCCATGACTGGCTGAGGCAATAAGTTGTGAACACAATTAATTTTTGGTGACGGCCAACTAAAGGAGGGGACGGCTTATGGATCCATTGTTTGAAGGAGAACTTGTTTGCATGCCCTGAAAGACCTGTTACCGCTCAAACTAGCATGGGTCCTAGAAAGGGATCCTAAAGAGCAACTACTAGGTCAAGGGCAACAATGGAGCAATAGCCCACTGTCATCTCAGCTAAAGCTCCTTGCTCTTTACGGACTTTCACCGATGGGAGGAGATCTAGTATAAAGGGGAATCACTAGATAAATGGAACAATGAGAGGGCAATGAGTGATTCCTAAGGCCTATTCACAAGAGAGACTCAATTATATGGCTTTTCTTGCTCGGAAAGCAAGGTGATATGCTCTCTAGGAAGGGCTAAGAGGATTCTCAAGGCTAGGGTTTGGGAATATACCTTGCAAAGATGATTCCTAGGCTTGGAAATCCTTATGGAGAATTGGTCTTTGTGTGATTTTTGTGGAATTGGCGTCGATAGGTTGTGGGACCACACGGGACCAAGCAAACCCAAAATTAGGTCAAGGGTATGGAGTTGATCACCCAATGAGGGGTTTGATGTAATTAGGGAGGAGAAGAGGATCAAACGACAAATTTTCTTTGTGATTTGAATTCAATGATCCTAATGAAGACACTAGCCAAGGGAAAACTAGGGCAGGAAATGGTCTTTGAGCTAGGGCTTGCTATATCTTGAGATCCCATGGATTTGCTTCAAATTTGGAGGGCCTCTAGAGCAAACCTCAGTGCGTTGTGGACAAAAAATAGAAGTGTTTGGATGACTAGGTTGTGAGATCATTGATGCCCTAGGTGACCTATGTTGGGTAGGCCTAGACAAAGATGGAGGTGAAAAGAATAAGCGTTGAAAATTATCACCAATGGAGGATTGGTGCCTTGTCCTTTGGGAGAGATGGAGTCAAGGAGAATTTATGGTTTGGGAAGAATTCACCCAATCAAGGAGGCCTTCAACGACTTCACATGGCATTTACAGCATGTGAACAACTGCTGCAAGGACTTTATACTTCGGTTTGCAATAAATGACGACTTATCGAGATGTATTTAACATAAATTATCTCTAGGAACATTCACCCATTCATACATGGCCCATGACATGACGCAACACTATAAAGAACAAAAATTCTCACAATTTCATATAGAGCAGTAGTAAATTCTAGACTTGTATAGCAAAGATCCTAGTGAGATTCATGTTACAAAAGTAAATGACAAGAATAAGCATTAAAAGGGTACTTACATGTATGAAAGGGTATATCCAATCATCAAATTATGCCAATAATGAAGCTACAAGAGAGAGATATCCAAATATCCAAATTCATTCATAACATCCAAACTCATCCTCCAAAAGGGATAGCGAAAATTTCACAACAGCAAATAACCCAATCCAAGTGATGATGATGAAAATGAATCATCTAGCTTTTATTTATACACCTAATGAATTTGATTTAGCTAAATTGGCCTAATTGAGCCTTTAAAATAAAATAATGTGCATAATAACAATACTTTTGGTGACAAGCCCACCAAATAGGTCAATAACATAATAAAAAGCCTCTCAAGAGGGTCAAAAGATGAACAAAGTGAGTCGTTGGGCCTTGAGGAGGCCTAATGAAGTCCAAGGGATGCCATGATGTAGAAATGGACTCCAAACCTAGTGGACAAGGGGTTGGCCCCTTTTTTTCCAAGCAAGAACCTATAGTGCTCCCAAGTGAGTGTGGGGGCATAAAGGACATCCTCATGGGTCTCCAAATGGATCGAAGATGCTTGAAAACCATATGCAAGGGCTAGAATGATGACATAAGCCCTCCCTCTGCAGCAGGAGAGATCCTCTGGACCCTGGAACATCTGCCAAGTGTATGGTGCAAGTGTGGAGCTCGCTGGGCATGTTGAGCTAGGTGCATCATTCTCATTCAAAAGGTAGAATACGAGAAATCCATGAGCGCTGTTGGGGATCCATGAAATAACCTCTGCTATGTTGGAGGCCCAGGGTTCTCAACGCTCACCCTACAAGTGCCAAGTGGCCCTTTCAAGGGCTAGGACCCCGTATAGGGAGACAAAGTCCCAAATGGAGATCCATCTGCAATCCTGCATAAGATCTAATGTGCCCCCTTGCCCTCCAATACAACAAATCATTAGAATAATCAGGTAAAAGAGATTACAAGTCATGGAATCAATGGGGCATTTCGTGATGGCATGCCCTTCCATAGTGGGCTTTGGCATGTACAAGTGTCTTCAAACTCAATAGGGGGTTAACCAAGGAACCTATTAGGTGGTTTCAACCTCTAGAGGGGGAACATGTCCATGGTACATCCCTCAAATGGTGGGTGGCAATGATATAATAAGGGAGAGAAGTGGTGATCAGGGGAATCATCCAGACTGCATGTCATGGTTCATGGGTAGCTACAATAAGCGAAGCCCACACCTGGGCATGTGTGTGTAAGAGGGAGCAAATTGTGGTACATAAGTTACCTCGATCTCTGTTTTTCCACCCTTCTTCATATGCCTTTTGTCTTTTATTGATTTTTCTTCACAACTGCTCGGAGCTCTAGGGGATGAGAGCATGATGTGTAATATGTAGTAGTGGATACCCCCCTTAAGGTGGGGTGGTTCATCGCCCAACAGGGGTTGGGGCAATCATGGGTTCCTTAATGACAAAGGGGGCTCATCTAGGGCCCATAGGAATTAGGGTGATGGCCATGGATAAGGGGTAGAGCTCATATTTGGCTTTTGCCCACGTGTTAAATTTGTATGTCCCGACCATCTTTTGCATTTTGTGGTACATTTCCTATTGAGAATGGCCAAATTATTTTTTTTCTTTTCTTTTAGCTGCATCAACCTTCGGGACATCGTTCCAGGCCCAACCCAAAGCGTGGACAAGGGAGGGGGAGGCTAACCCTATGTGGACCCGCATGTGAAAATAGATGAACGAGCCTAAAATGAGTGGAAGGGGAGTGATGTAGGTGGTATCGGGAAGCGGGACCACACACCCAAAATCAGGATTTCCCATTTAGTGCCAACCCTAAAGCCAATGGTCAGTAAAGGAGATCCCACGAGACTAGGATACAAGGGTAACCATGAAATAGGGCAGTGGAGACAAGAATACAAACCTAACCCATTTTTTCCGCTGAATTCACCCACCAATCCATGCCCAAAAGTGTCCATGACAAGTAAGCAAAATTACTCAATTATGCCAATGGAAAGCCATACCTTTGGGGTCGGGAGGCCCACCTTCAAACATACATTCATGACAAGTGGTTGAGGGACCACATGGCTGGCTCACGTGGCGGAGATGATGGCACATTGAGCCATCTGGTGGCTGCTGGCTAAGGACCATCTAGGAGAAAAAAATTCTCCTATATACACGACCCACAGGTGGTGGGTAACATCTGGCTCCCACTGGGACATGATCTCTTGGGAAGTGCGAGAAGTTGCTCGAACGAGAGGTCATGACTCATGAGAACACCACCAATCTCTTGGTACCGTAGACCTATTACCTGCACATATCAAAGACCAAGTGTTTGGGCAAATTATAGACTTATAATTTGACAGAGATAAATTATCGACCAAGGGTAGGTAAACTTGTGAGATGCTGCGCGAAATATATGCAAGCTAATACTGTA
>APFE030466739.1:112334-156424 GCA_000404065.3 Pinus taeda | reverse complement strand
GAACTTCTAGGAGATGATGTAATAAGCTGACCTTGTTCCTTTAGGCAGTGAAGCAACACTTTTAGGGACTTAGGAGCCTTTAGTTTATGGACATTTATGATTGGGGTTGAAGTGCCCAAAAATGTCTATAACAATGGGAGGATGAGAATTTTATACAGAAGCATCTAGAACTACTCAAGAATTGAGGAAAACATTTTTTTTGAGAGAGGGGCATGTTAGGTCCCTATAATACTAGTATATTCCCTTATTATTATTGTCATTGTAGCCCCTTATTTTTATTTTTGTGCCCATGTTGTCCCCATATTGTTATTATTATGCTCCATAGAAGCCCACTATTGTTATTGTTGTTCCCTTACATTATTATTGTTAACTCCTATATATAGAAAGGGGGCCTTGTCATTTGTATCATCCAAGAATTTTTCATTTTTGTAATGTAAAGGAGGATTCCCCATCAAAGAGGTTGATTTTGAAGTCGTTGATCTATGTTTTCTTCTATTTTGTGAGTTGGTTACATAATATTGTGCTTTCGATAATCTTCCTCTTGCCTTGGCCTTGCACTAGTTTGCTACTTACTGTTGTTCTTGTTGATGCTCCATATGGTGATGTTTCCTTCAGTACTGCTAGCCACTCTACTGCCATGCTAACCAGTTCATTAAGCCTAGTGGAGTTACAACAATATCTCCATGGGTCTTCCTCTAGACAATGACATGCCCCGTGGATCCAATAATAGTACATTCTCGCACAGTGGTCCCTGCATAAGCTAGGTTGATCATACGGATTGAAACTCTTGGAGCCAAACTTAAAATTCTTGCAGTCCTCTCCTTCAAAATTTGCTTCTTTCAAACTCTGGATCATGTACAACCCAATTCGCAAAGGAAGCATAGGCCATGGTGCCTTCTTCTTCCTATGAAATCTAGCTGATAACCATGTTGAGATGTGGTATGCAACCTCCTGCATGACTAGCTTATCCATGGCAAACTTATGCACTTTACATCCTGTTGAAGGTGCCATCAAGTGAGACATACCAATTTGCAATGTTCAACAACAACTCCATTACAGCCTCGTACATGCAAGGCAGATCATGTTAAAAGATCATTATATACAGAGGGGTGATAAAATCATCATATAGTGTAGCCATTACTCCTCGATAGCTAAAGCCTAAGAGAAACTTGCAATATGCATTCACAACATTCTCTGAAGGTGTCCATGCCCAACTCATCCCAAGAAACTGTTGACGGACACATATTACATTGAGAAAGTACACACACATGAAGAATATTTATTGCTAATCCTTGGGAGGACTTCGAGCATTGGATACATGCACTTTTGGCTAGATATCCAACATGTCAGACCAGTGGAAAGGTCTTCCTTCACTTGCTAGCTGATCCAACATAGTAACCCAACTTTGCGGGAAGGTCTTTATACTCCCTTAGCCATAAAAGTGACATGCGAGGATGACCAAGAATTGGTAAGCCTTCCTAAGTGTCTTCATCTTGTATATCTAGCTCAGCGTCATCCTAAATTTTGTTGGCTCCCTTACCCAATGCTTCAAGATGTCTCTTGTATTCTTGCTACTATTGGGAGTGTAGAAAAGTGCATCCATCCTACTCACTGGGAGTGGAAAATGATACATCTATTGATAATCTTCCATCCTGAAGGAAGTAAGCTTTACTCCACTGACACTGCTTAGTATCATTCTCTCAGGCTCAGTGTGTGAGACAATCTAGTGGATCACATCTGTGCATGGGAATACAGGAAACCTCCATGCAACCTTGTACAATCCTAACTTATGAATATTGACATAGACCTGTCGATCCTCCAAATTCTCCTCAAAGCTATGAATATAGTGTTGATGTCTCTCCATGTGACCTTGATATCTTTCTCAATGAATAGGTGTGTGTCTATTTACATAGGCAAGCTCATAGACCCCTGCTCAACCACATCTCTAGTACTGCTTTCAACTGTCTTTTGATCCATATCTCTTGGAGGCCATGATACTTGTACTAATGAGAAACTACTCAATTCCTGTGTTACCTGGAGACAGAGAAGACACTCATGTCTAGATAAAGTCAGCTAAAAACATGAAGCAACTCGAGAATCAATATAGAAACAAACAAGTGACTAGTGGGAAATATTGCGCATCATTAACTGTGGGAGGCTAGGAGACTATTAGCTGGAACTATGCATTGCACAATATCAAGTGCCAGTGAGGCTTACTGTTGACTGGAACTGTAAAATGCGCAGTCTAGTGAGGCTTACTACTCACTGAAACCGTGCAATGTGAAAAACAGTCAAGTTGGGTTACTAGCTAGAACTGCACATTGCATAGTTCCAGTGTTCAAGACTGGGGCACTGACTCCTATGATTATGTAGAGCATAGCTAGGAGCTTGTGTGGGCAGCCTCTACACAATTGCTAGAGGCAAGTTAGAGCCTTGACTGCTAGAAATACACAGAGCATGCTAGGAGAAACAATATCTGGGCCAAGACAACCCAAATTTGCCTAATGACAACCTGAAAACGTGAAGGATTGAGTTTGTGTGCAAAGCTAGTGCATATACGAGTTAATAGAAATGCATGCAATTTAGGGAGGTGGAAAAATCAATGAAATGAAAAAACCCAGAATCTCATGAAGGGAGTCGCTGCAATGATAACTGTTAGCGCAAAAATAATGTTATGCATGTGACACTAAGGAAAGGTAATGAAAAACTTGAAACAACACTTATACAAGCTAAAACACATTGAAATGCAAGCGCTCATTCAATGAACCAAAGGAAACAACATTCATGCAAGCTGAAAAGTAAAGAGCAATAGAAAAGGTGACAAAAGGCATTAAAAGAAAAACTTACCCATAGAAGTTGTGTCGACTGTGTTGAAGGTTCTTAGATCCCTCAGGGATTCCATAGCTCCAAGATCGATTGTGAAGAATGAGCTATGAGGTGTCATTTAAATTGATTTGGTGAAATTATGGTTTATGACGTGCATGCCACAAATCTAGGAAAAAGTGACAGTTGGTGGGGAGTTTCTAAAATGACTTTGCATGTAACTACCACTATTAAAAATAGATCCCTAAAATCTAGGGATGATTTTTCGCTTTTTGGTTTTCTCTTTTTCAAGAAAAACTGCTCGACATGCAATGAAGGAATGTGAAATTCCGAAGGGAACTGAGCAACCTACCCACACATGCGATGGATAGCCACTCAGGGAAAGCTTTTGTGTTGTTTCTAGGATGAGTGGCCTAGGCTAGCTGGCTAGCTCTGCAGAATTTTCCAGAGCAGTGATGCTAGCCTGCTCTACTCATTTTTCCTGATCATTGTTGCTGGCCTACTCTACACATTTTTCCAAAGAAATGTTGTTTTCCTGATCTATGAAATTTTTTAGTGCAGGGCAGTTGTTGGGCTGCTCTGCACAATTTCTGAGGGGAAGACAGACTGCCCTCATGATTGCGCAGTTTTTCCCGACAGCCGACTGACCGGATGTGAACCAAGTTCTAGGTGTGCTTGTGGTTGACTGGTAGACAAGTGACTGAACACAAGTTGTTAAGCGGTAGATGCAATCAAGTAAACACAAGTACTTGATCACTGCAGGATAGTTGTTATGATTTCGAGGAGGGATGCTCCAGAAAGAAGTAATGGAAAACTTTTGGAGGGTGGTTGTAACCGTGAAAATATTTCCTAACACTAGAAACACCAACGGAATAGAAACATATTACATGAATTATGTTACCCTTCCTTGGTAGATTAAGGCACTCATGAGCAACGTCATAAAGGAGAAGCATCAAGGCCGTAATGATATTATTTCTTCTCTGAATGAAATCAAGCAAGTGTAGTGCTACCAATGTTCTCGTGTCAATATTTTGGATTCTCAAACAACTCACCTTGAAATCCATCTAAAATGTAAACTAAAACCCCCTATACTTGTTACAAAAAGTTCTCAAGACCCAACCCCAATTGCCTCATTTGACTCTTGATGTCATGCTTTAGCACTTGGCAATTTTTGTTTACTTTCTATAGTTGAGTTATGATAGTTGTCTGAAGTTTCTTAGTGTTAGTAGTTATTATATTATATTATATGAACTCTTGTCCATGGTTAATGGATCTAGTCTCCCTTGAGGAAGATTGAGACCAGACATTGAATGAACAATAATATTTTTGTTCATGTATGAAGGAATTTTGAACTAATGCAATTAAGTTCACGAAAAAAAAATCATGTCACAAAATTCTTAACCATGTAGATTCTCCCCCACTTTCTCATGGTGAATATTAATCTCTAAATATTCTTTTTTGCAATACCATGGGCCAAAACTATGGATTAGCAATGCCACATGCTTAAAAAACCATAACTCATTTCATATGGAACTTGTTCATATAACACTTTTTTTAGTTAATGGATTTACTTTAAAAGGGCATAAAAGACATAACTACTTTCGAAATAAATCTCAACGTTTGATTTGTGTACACTACTAAAAATATTCTATAATATTGTGTGGAGGTTAAACCCTTGCCATGCACCTAATAATTATTGATAATTGAATATTAATAATTATTGGGTGGATGGTAGGGAGTTAACTTTCATCAAATATTCTAGAATATTCTTAGTAGTATACACAAATTAGAGGTTCAGATTTATTTCCAAATTAGTTATGTCATTTTTTCCCTTTAATTAAATTCATTAATTTATAAAAAGGTCATATGGACAAGTGTCATATGAAATGAGTTATGGTATTTTGGGCATGTGATATTAATAAGTCACAGTATTGGTCTATGTTATTGTAACAAATCCTATTTAAAGATTAAGAATCTCATGATAAAGTGGAGGTAAATCTTGATTGCACTAAGAGGTGTATTAAATAGTGTTGTATGAAGGGGATGTGTCATTCCTTCCCCTCTCATAATTACACCATTAGATGTGTCTAATTTGGAACAGGGAATCTAGACTTTTAAGTCGAGATTTATTTAAAAGTAGTTATGCTCTTTCTGCCTTTTTTAGTTAAATTAATTAAGTTTGCTAATAGGTGTGTCTGTTTTGGAAGGTCTTCAAGAATTTTAATTTAATTATCAATAATTATTAAGTGGGTGGTAGGGATTTAAACTCCATGACATATTCTAGAATATTCTTAGTAGTATTCACAAATCAAAGGTTGAGATTTATGTCCAAAGTAGTTATGCCCATTTAATTAAATTCATTAATTAAAAAAAATCATATGAACAAGTGTCATGTATAATGACTTATAGATTTTTTGGGATGTGGCATTTATAAGATATAGTATTGTAGCAAAATTTGTTTATAGATTAAGAATCTCCATGGTAATGTGGGAAGTGAATTTACATGGTTAAAAATCTTGTAACATATTTTTTTAAATGTATTATAATTAACTTATATATACACACACACACACATTGTTAATAAGTTATAATTTAGTTATTTTTTACTATTTTTTTAATTCTAACAACATGAGATGTAACATAATGAAGTAAGTATTTTGATGCTTATTATGGATTGATTCCTATGGTATTGGCTCATGATATTGTAACAAAACCTATTTATAGGTGAACAATCTCCATAGTAAAGTGGGGTGAATCTCCATGCTTAAGAACCTTGTTGCATGCTTTTTTAAATTTTAACTCATGTACTAATCAACCAAGAGGGTTAGCTCAATTCATCAAGTTCCTATTGTTAAAAGCACCTCGCTAATGGGAGGTCAGAAGTTCAATTCTCCTCAAAGCCCTTGAGGTTAGGCTATGCTAAAAAGTTGGTGGGATCTGATACCATCGAGGTGATATCTTCAAATATTTTCCCATTAAAAAAACAGCAACAATAACAACAACCAACTCATATATTAATTGCTTCTATGATGAATAATATTAATAATAATACATTTAAAATAAAAATCTATAATTTAGTTGATTATTATTATTTTTTCAAATGTTGGAAATGTCAAATGTATTGGAGTAATTGTCACGCTCACTTCATCGAGAATTAATTAATGGTAAGGGTTTGGCATTTTACTCAGGCATGTTGATTTTGGAGTGGCCATGGGGGTTAGCCAACATAATTCATTTCCAATGAGGTGAGTGTGACAATTACTTCAACATCCCCTCTCAAATGCAACTCAAGGAATCGAACTTGAGCCAAAAAGTCTAATACCATGTTGAGGTTTTCCTTTAAACCAAAACCCACGGGCATTAGTAAACTTCCAAACCGTTACCATTAGTTGATTAGCAACGAGGTCAGTGTCATAATTACT
The DNA here is from genome assembly GCA_000404065.3 of Pinus taeda. Classification (NCBI taxonomy): domain Eukaryota; kingdom Viridiplantae; phylum Streptophyta; class Pinopsida; order Pinales; family Pinaceae; genus Pinus; species Pinus taeda. Next base: position 150,179 of record APFE030466739.1, on the reverse strand, counting down.
CTAAGAAAATAATGTATAACAATGTAAAATTTGAAACGGGAACTGTATTGAATACCCTTTTTTTTTGAGGTTGCAAAAAATCATCCGATTTTGAAAATTTTTAATTCATAATACACTTTTTTTTGGACCAAAATTTTAACACTTTAAATTTTCTTATGAACATTTTCTTTAAATGTTAATGGTTTGCATGCTGATTTTGAAACGTGTTGATGAAGCATCAACCCCTTTCTCAGAGCACTTTTTTTTAACACTTTAAATTTTCTAATGTATTAGGCGTGGATAATTTTTTTTTAGATTTTAGTAATCTTCATGTGGATTTTTAAACGCATCAACATTTTTTTAAGGCATATTTTTGACACTTTAAATTAGCTGTCGAATTAAAACATTGAAGAACAAAAACAAAAAACATAAAAAGTTTAAAAAATAATAAGTAAATAAAAATATTATTGAAATTAAACAATTAAAAACAGGCAAAAAATTAAAATATTATAAAAAAACAATAACAAACAAAAAAAAAAAACCAACGAAAATGTGAAAATAAAATTAAATAATAAGTAATAAAAATGATATATAAAATATAAAAAAAATAAAAAACATGGCAAAATTTTTAAAAATATAAAAAAGTCCAACAAAAGAAAAAAACATAAAAATGTGAAAAAAAATAACAAAATTAACTTATAGATGATAAAAATTTTAGAAATTCATTAAAAAAACAATTAAAAATATAAAAAATATTTCCAAAGAAACTAAGTTAAGGAAAATAATAATAATAAACAACAAAAAAAAGTGATATTAGATAAATAAACATAAAAAAAATTAAAAAAAAATGATAAAAAAGTAATTAAATTTTAAGAAACATCAAAAAAAAAAAAAAAAAAAGCATGTAAAAAAATATAAAAACATTAAAAAAATTTAATTAAAAAAAAATTAGAAAAACATAAAAATTTATAAACATAAAAAAAATTCCTTGACCTAGGCCCCCACCCACAAGGCCTAACCCACCTAGGGGTGGAGGTCGGTTGGACTGCAGGGGTGGAGGACAGAGCGAGCGTTGGGTTGGTTGGGTTTCGAGGCTGGGCAGGGAGAGATATGCATGCAACTCCCTTCCCCCCACCGTCGCGGCACAACTGACGCAAGGGGTGGAGGCCCAATTCTCGTGAGAATACGTCCCTTCCCACCCCCACAGCGCAACAGCCTATAGGCCCAGCGAGTGGAGGCCTAATTATGAGAATTCAACCTCCACCCCCTCGGCCCAATGTGTAATGATCGCCGGAGCCTCGGTAGTCTTTCGACCAAGCTTTCAGTGTGCGGCACCATTGAACACTTTCTTTTCACCAATACTTATGTTCGTGGACTACGCCTAACCCCTTATCCTACTTAGTTTGTGTTTCGCAACCAAGTATTATTAATGTTCCTTTATACCAATGAACACCCATACACATTCATTATCATCAACAATTATAAATGAAGAACACAATTGCAGAATATAAAGGGAGGGGCAACTCCCTGAATAATGAGTCTACCCGAATAGTATATTATACAGTCTTTACAGAGTTAGAAAGCTTTACAAGTATACTTGGAAACCCCAAGTTTCATACTTAGCCAAATTTACAATCTTGTCACACCACCGTGTGACAACCAAGATTTCTTTGCCCAAGGCGGGCAGGCGCACCCACACATGAGCTGCCTTCCACACTTCACAACTGAACCTTGTCTTCGTGCACGATGGGCAGGTGACTCCACCAAGTCACCAAGACACCCCCTTCGCACAATCGGCTTCACTTCGTTCCACTGTACACACCTTCCGTGTTTGCCTCTGCACGACGGGTGGGTGCTCACCTGAACTACCCAAGAACCCATGCACAGCCACCCACCACACAACCACACAAACCAGTCATTCATGCCTTCACCTGGGCGCCTTCACACCACTGAGCGCCCTTGCCTTCACCCATGCATGCCTTGCAATACCAGGCACCCACGCCTTACTCGTGCATGCCTTCTCTTCGGTCGGTGCGTGCTCCTCGCCCTACACCTTCATTTAGACTGTGCCTTCAAACGACCTGCCCAAGACTTGGGCGCATAACCATCTGCGCCTTCCTCCTTGCTGCGGCCCTTTTCCACACAGTTCTCCTTGAAGACTTGCTTGTCGAATTGCTTGACTTTTTCTCCAACACTTCGTTGAATATATCTGGATGGCTGGGCGAGTTGGCTTGCCCAATCCGACTCGTCCACCATGTAAACGCACACCCCTACACCTCGCAAATACATGTCAGCTTTGCTCCAAGTCGTAGGTCAGCCCCATGGGCAATCAACCATGCTCCCATGCCTATGAACATGTCGCTCTCCTTCTTGTGCTCGCATTAATACATGACTCCTTCGCATGTTAGGTTGACCTTGCACTTTCCTTCGTTTCAAGCTCTTCGTTCACCAATAGCCGTCGCACTTCATCTGGTGGGCGTGCCAAGGACCGCATGTCCTTACATCCTCCTCCACCTGAAGTCATTGTTGTCCTCGACAACATACCATCCTGGTAGCCATCCACCAAGATCATCAATATCTATCTCATCCTCGGTCGATGATGTCAACTACTCCACATACTGCAAACATCCCTGCAACATATGTAGAACCACCATCTCCATCATGTGTCGTCCTCATCCTGTGAACTATCCTCCTTGTCTGCCTAATGCCAACATCTCTCCGTGCACTTCTGAACCCCATGTTTGAACTAGTTGGGTAGCTAATCCAACTGTCATGCTCAAGCCATGAGAGTGAACATCCTTATGCCTTCACCAGTTTATCTTTGATTCTATCACATCCTAGACTCACTAAGAATCTCACCCATGCTCAGGTCCATGGAAACTCCATCCCATCTTCAACATGTCATGATGCTTTATGCCAAGCCATCCCTGCACCATCTTTCATACCTTCTCAACTTTTTTTAATGACTCACTGCCATCAGTAGATAACAATGAGCCCCACCTTATTTCCCATCTAAGAAGATGTGGAGGGAGTAGAGCCTGAAGGCTCTCCCTCACTAATCAACTCAATCCATCTGTCAAGATTTTCTATCTCCATTGTCTGTAGGTAAGTGATTCGATCCTCCTCCCAGACATTCGGCCTCACATATGCCTCACCATCATCATCCTTGACCACTTCTAGCCTTCTTGACAAATCCAAGATACTATCAAAAAGAGTCCTGATGATCAATGACTGCTCGGTAAGCTTTGTCTCAACCATAGACAACCTCTTACTCATATCTTCCATTTGCTTCGCATCCTCCATTTGCATTATTGTCAACTTACAATCAGGCTTTGTCACTCCAATGGTTAGCACACTAATGGTTACATCCTCCCTTCCATCGTAAATGTACAATGTCTTCAAATGTGGAACAATCGTAGCATTGAATTGTTTCAAGAATTGCATTCCCAGCACAACTTCATAGTCATCTATCCGCACTATAGTGAAGTTGACCTTCCCTGTCCACTCACGTAGTGTCGTGTCCACCTTTTCAGTGACACCAAGAACACAGTTAGGAGGAGAATTGACTGTCTTCTTCTGTGCCTTCATCGGTACAAATTTCAACCCAATCCTTCTCGCAATATTTTCTCCCATGAATTTGTGTGTAGCCCCACTATCCACCATAGTGAGTATATCAGCACCCTCAACCTTCATACGAACATACTCAGCCTTGTTCCTCTCAGGATTCCTTCGAGAGATCACCTCTGTAGCAGCAACAACACCAAGTATCTGCATCATCCCCACAAAAGCTTCTTCATTCTTAGCATTAGACTGTGTAATCGCAACCAATTTCGGTCTAGAAGGACAATTCTTCACCGTATGCAGTTCAACACATATCCAACACTTCAAAGCTTTCTTCGTTTTCGACTTATCATCCGATTTCGAAGCATCATCCTTCTTCTTCTCTTTCGTCTTATCAGAATTCTTCTTCCTATCATCAGAAGTCTCATCATAATGCTCCACCAACCTGTCTACAACAACAAAAGCTTCCTCAAGTGTTCTAATCCTCTACCTCTTCACTTCATTGTGTGCCCAAGGCTTCAACCCAATGATGAAATTGAACACCTTGTCCCTCTCCGCCATGTCAGGAAGTTCCAGAATCGCACTTGTAAACTCCCGCTGATATGTCTAAAGGTTCCCTGTTTGCTTTATGAACTTTATCTTCATCCTTGCTTCCCATGTTTCATCCTGAGGACTGAAATGGGTCTACAAAGCTTTCTTCAACTCATCCCACGAAGTAACGTCACCAGCACTGCTGTTGGCAATCTGATCCATCCTCCTTCGCCACCACATTTTAGCATCCTTCATCAAGAACTGAGCAACTACTTCACCTTCATCTCATCATCAAATAGACCCAATCATTTCAAGTATTGCTCCATGTCGCATAGAAAGTTTCCAAGAGTCTTCGCACTCCTTGTACCATCATAAGATTCTGGTTCTTTGACTTTCACATGAGGCACTCCTCTACCTGAGTTATGCCTCACGACTTTCTTCAACACCATGATCTCATCTCTGGCTTCGTTAAGAGATTTCTACAAGTCAACGATCGCTGCCAAACCTCGATCTCTTGCCTCTTCAAACTCCTTGACCCTTACTTCAAGTTGTGTACACAAAGGATCAGTGTACTCATGTTGAGTCCAGAGTTCATCGAGCTCTTCCTTCATCTTCGAATTAACCTCTTGATCTCTCTCGACCAGGTCCATCTTCTTAGTCCAGAAATATTCTAAGTCCTCCATCTTCACCAATAATTTTTCAATGAATTCCATAGAAGCATCCTTCACACCATGACTAGACCCAGCCTGAGATTCAGCTGCAATTTCTAACAACTTCCTTCTTCTTTGCAATTTAGTTTCAACCATCCAACAACTTCACCAAGATGCCTACAACCTAAACCAACCCTTGTTCCACTTGTATGTGAAATAGCTTCCTTCACCTGCAAGTACCTGCTTCATTGTCACCAATTTCCAAACATCTACTAGCTTCCCGCAAGACTCCTCCAAGTCTTCATACTAGCTCTGATACCACCTACCATGACTGTGCAGTGGGATCAACACTTCATTGTCAACCCAGTCATCAGCCAACTCTGATACCAACTGTCATGACCACCAAAGCTCGGTAGTCTTTCAACTGAGTGTTCGGTGTGCGGCACCACCGAGCACTTTTTTTCACCAATACTTATTTTCGTGGACTATGCCTAACCACTTATCCTACTTAGTTTGTGTTTTGCAACCAAGTATTATTAATGTTCCTTTATACCAATGAACAGCCATACACATTCATTATCATCAGCAATTATAAATGAAGAACACAATTGCACGGTATAAAGGGAGGGGCAACTCCCTGAACAATGAGTCTGCTCGAATAGTATATTATACAGTATTTTAAAAGTTACAAAGCTTTACAAGTATACTTGGAAACACCAAGTTTCATACAGTATTTACAAAGTTACAAAGCTTTACAAATATTTACAAGTATACAACCAAGATTTCCTTGCCCAAGGCGGGCAGGCATGCCCACACACGAGCTTCCTTCCGCACTTCACAACCGAACCTTGTCTTTGTGCATAATGGGTGGGTGACTCCACCAAGTCACCAAGACACCTCCTTCAAACAACCGACTTCACTTCGTTCCACTGTGCACACATTTCGCATTTGCCTCTACATGATGGGCGGGCGCTTGCCCGAGCTACCCAAGAACCCGTGCACAACCACCCAACCACACAACCACACAAACCAGCCGTTCACGCCTTCACCCAGGCGCCTTCGCACCACTGGGCACCCTCGCCTTCACCTGTGAATGCCTTGCACTACCAGGCTCCCACGCCTTACCCGTGCATGCCTTCTTTTCGATTGGCGGGCGCTCCTTGCCCTACGGCTTCGTTTAGATCGTGCCTTCAAATCACCTGCATAAAACTTGGGCGCATAACCATCTACGCCTTCCTCCTTGCTGCGGCCCTTTTCCACGCACTTCTCCTTGAAGACTCACTTGTCGAATTGCTTGACTTTCACTCCAACACTTCGTTGAATACATATGGATCGTTGGGCGAGTTGGCTTGCCCAAGTCGACTCATCCACCATGTAAACGCAAACCCCTACACCTCACAGATACATGTCATCTTTGCTCCAAGTCATAGGTCAGCCCCGTGGATAATCAACCATGCTCCCATGCCTATAAATATGTCGCTCTCTTTCTTGTAATCACATTAATACATGACTCCTTCGCACATTAAGCTAAGCTCACACTTTCCTTCATTTCAAGTTGTTCGTTCACCAACAGCCGTTGCACTTCATCCGATGGGTATGCCAAGGAACGCAGGTCCTTACACAATGGGCCCAGAAGTTGGATGACGGATTCCGAGAATGGACCCTCCAGCCACTCGGCCTGTTGGACCATGGGTGTAACGCCTTGGATATTTGCGACGGGCGGGCGCCGGGCGCCCGGGCGCGCGCGCACACCGGGCAAGCATGCACGATGGCACGACGACAGAGCACAGGCACCATCGCAAAAAAAGTGACATTACATGCGACGATGGGTGAACAGGTTTGCGACACTTAGTGAAGAGTGCGTGAGAGGTTGGAAGTTTATACCCACGACATAGCGTGGTGTTGAAGGGCGAGCCGACTCACACATGGCGTTCACGATGGGGTGTCAAAGCATGTTTTGGGGGGTCGACCAAAGGGCGACGATTGCCACACATGACCACGATGGAAGCCTATATACGTAGGAACATGGGACTTCATTTGCCATCAACAAGCTTGCATAGCTCTTGGAATTTTCGCACAAGGCAAGAGGTGATGCGCAGAAAAGGAGGAGTGTGCATCTCTCATGCGTACTACTTGGGAAAGCTGCGTTCTTGATACTTCTTGTAAATGGTCGAAGGTAGGCAAGGTGTGCCGGGTTTAGTTGGAGGTTTTGGTGTAAGACTTAGCGTTGGATTTTAGGTGGCTCGTGTGAGCACCGTCCTTCGCACAAGAGGTGCACAAGACTGATGTAAAGGAAGGTTGCCTATCTTTGTTTAAGTGTTGGCTTGGAGTTTTCCAAGCACACTTGTATTGTAAAAACTGATATTCTTAATAGACTGTTGGGCAGACTCACATTACGGGGAGTTTCCCCTCCCCTTTATACTTGTTGCAATTGTTGATGTTCTTGTTATATAATTGTGATGGTTAATGAATGAGTATGGGCTTCATTAAGTATAAAGGATAATTGTATGTTTACTTGGTTGCGAAACACAAGCTAAGTAATGCGAAGGTGAATTTAGGCGTAGTCCATGTGCATGAGTATTGTTAAAAAGAAAGTGTTCGGTGGTGCCGCACCTCGCCGGCACGGTTGAATGACCACCGTAGGCTTGGGGGTGTGACAGTTGGTATCAGAGCAGGATGATAACCGGGTTGATGAAGTGTTGAAGCATTGAAGTAGCTCGGTTGGGCTTGGTTTGAGCAAGGTTGCTCGTGACAGTGTAGGCAAGTACTTGCAAGTGAAGGAAGCTAGTTTCATATGAGTGGAACAAGGGTCGGTTCATGGTTGTAGGGTGCTTGGTGAAGCTGGTAAAGGTTGGAACCGAGTATCGTAGGATTGGACAGGCAGTACTACGTGCTGGTCATACGATTTGGGCACTTGTCAGGTGGGCAAGTGGGACTGCGTGTGGGTAGGTATACATGGTTTTGGTGCCTAAATGAAGTACAAACCGAAGAAGACGAAGTACAAGGCATGGCAGGTTTGGAAGAATATGAAGGGAAGCTCTTGCTTACCTTATACAGGTTGAAGTGATTGAAAAAGGAGAATCCCCAGATTCAAGAAGAGCTTGCAATATTGGAGAAGAATGTTGAAGATGAGCTTCTTCAACTTGGTTGGACAATGGAGCAAGTTGAAGTTGCAGATTGTGCTACCAAGGAAGAAGAAGTCTTGATTACCGATGATGTTGCAGACATGATCGTTATGGAGGATGATCTTGAGATTAATCAAGTTGGACTAGGATTGTGCAGTTTGCAGACATGTATGGATGAGGGTACTCTCATGGAGGAACCTCATGATGATGTTGATGATGTAAGTACTATTGATACATGTGTTTCATTTGAGAATTTGGTAGATGGACCATGTGCAGGGAAGGGCAAAGCTAGTTTTCCGATGCTAGGGAGCATTTTACCATGGATGTTTATGATGAGACCTTGTATGGAGAAACAAGGATTGTTGACTGTTGCAGGACTTGTTGGGGTTGTTTATGACCTTGTGGTAGAAGGTACAAAGGCCCGTGACAAGGGTGGAACTTGATGATCGTTGTGGATGAATGGGTCATGCTTTAGCCACTTGGCTAAGTGCTCGGCATGACTCATGGACAGTTTGAAGGCCACACACTTGAGTTGCTTGGGTGGACTTCTCATGGCCGAGACCAAGAGCAAGACTTGGTGGACACTTTGGTGGAGGAGCTATGATGGAGAGACTCATGTGATGATGATGTTTTGGGTGGAATTCTCAAGGCCGAGACCAAGAGGTAGTCTTGGTGGACACTTAGGTGGAGGAGCTATGATGGAGGAAACTCATGACATGATGAGATGGTAGGGTGACCGAGTTCACTAGACCGAAGATTGCATCTTGGATAGGGATGACCGATGGTTGTGATGGGTCTACTTGGTTGGACTAGATGGACAACTTAGTCATGGACATTAGGTTGGAGACAGGGAGCATGGAAGTCTTATGCAGGAACATATTGTGGGTGCACTTGTAGAGATGCCACTTATGGGCATCCAATGAGGTGTGCGAAGGCATGGATGTTGTCCAGATGGATTTGCTGATGTGACATGGAGACTTATTACTTATGAGCCTATGGAGAGGTTGTACACTCTTGTGCAACAAAGCGATGGACTTGGATGGAGTTGTGAACAGACTATGGGGCATTCTTACTACATGGAGAGCTGAGGCATCTTGCAGAGACCTTTGGGTGGAGACTTGTATGCTTGCTTGAGTGTTGGTTGAGGATGACTTATGGAACTCATGATGACATGAGATTGTTGTGACTCTTGGAGACTTCATATATGGTGGACTTAGAGGATTTGATGCATTGAGGAGCTGAGGTCAGAGGCTTTGATGCAGGATGGGGTGCATACTTTCAAAGTACATGTATGGGCATGGCTTGAAAGAGTGACCTGGTGTGGAGGATCGATATGAGACACTTTGAGGTGATGGAGTTACAATGGTGATGATGCCTTGGTGGAAACACTTGGGCATGGGTTGAGCCGAGACTCAACTACTTTTGACACATGGGAGCTGATTGATCTTTGATCATGGGCAGCACATGAATACATGAGAAAGGTGTTCTCTTGAGGCACTTGACTTGATGGAGAGATGTGTTCTCTTAGAGCACTTGGTAGACTTGAGGGTTGACACATTGCAGATGTGATGGAGGTAGCTTCATGGACATAGATGTGGCAAACCGAGAGTTGGAGATTGATGAGATGGTCTCTTCATATTGAGGAGGCACACATATGGATGATGTTGGGATTGATGTGGCTGATTTCCTTTAGCACATTGACACCAAACATTATGGATGACATGTTACAAATGAGATGACGACTACTTCATGGACCTGGGCATGGTTTACTTATGAGGATGGATTCTTGATCGAGTTCAGGATATGGCAGGATGTTTTGAGAAATAAATGATGGTGGCATGAGGATGTGCATTCTCATGGTTTGAGCGTGATGGCTAGCATGTACATAATGTGTTGGCATTGTGTTGGAGTATCATGGCAGCAGGTTCACATGGGAACGACACATGATGAGGTTGACACTACATGTTGCAGTAAGCATGTAGCTTGGGATAGAGGGGCCAGCCTTCCACGATGGAGCAGCATGTGGAGATTGTGACATGATGGTTCATTGTCATGGATTGAGAGGACTTCCGATTGTTGAGATGAGATGTTGGAACATGATTGAGATGTGTTAACACTTGTTGACATATCATGGGAACTTTTGCGCATGCTGGAGTGATGCACATGATGGAGTTGACACATGTTGCAGTAAGCATGTAGCTTGAGATGGAGGGGCCAACCTTCCATCGTCGAGAGTAGCATGGAGAGATTATGGCAGGTGGTCGATGATCATGGAAATCTATGATATACTTTGGTATGGACTATCTTGGTGACAGTTGGTCACTTAGATGAGACATGGTGGAGATGGAGTCCTGCATATGTCGCAGATGTTTGCCATATGTGAGGAGGAGTTGACATCATGGATATTGATGCTTGGAGTTGGGATGTTGTCGAGGACGACAACGACTTCAGGTGGAGGAGGATGTAACGCCTTGGAGATTTGCGACGGGTGGGCACCGGGCCAGCGTGTACGATGGCACGACGACGGAGCGCGGGCACCATCGCACAAAAAGTGACGTTACATGCAACGATGGGTGAACAGGTTTGCGACACATATTGAAGAGTGCGTGAGCGGTTGGAAGTTTATACCCATGATAGAGCGTGGTGTTGAAGGGCGAGCCAACTCATACATGGCATTCACGATGGGGTGTCGAAGCATGTTTTGGGGTGTCAGCCAAAGGGCGACCACCCGCACATGTAACCACGATGGAAGCCTATATACGTAGGAACATGGGAGCTCATTTACCATCAACAAGCTTGCATAGCTCTTGGAATTTTTGTACAAGGCAAGAGGTGATGCGCAGAAAAGGAGGAGTTCGCATCTCTCATGCGTACTACTTGGGAAAGCTGTGTTCTTGATACTTCTTGTAAACGATCGAAGGTTGGCAAGGTGTGACGGGTTTAGTTGGAGGTTTTGGTGTAAGACTTAGCGTTGGATTTTAGGTGGCTCGTGTGAGCGCCGTCCTTCGCACAAGAGGTGCACAAGGCTGATGTAAAGGCAGGTTGCCTATCTTTGTGAATTTGGCTAAGTGTTGGCTTGGAGTTTGCCAAGCGCATTTGTATTGTAAAAACTGATATTCTTAGTGAATTGTTGGGCAGACTCACATTACGGGGAGTTGCCCCTCCCCTTTATACTTGTTGCAATTGTTGATGTTCTTGTTATATAACTATGATGGTTAATGAATGAGTATGGGCTTCATTAAGTATAAAGGACAATTGTATGTTTACTTGGTTGCGAAATACAAGCTAAGTAATGCGAAGGTGAATTTAGGCGTAGTCCATGTGCACGAGTATTGTTAAAAATAAAGTGTTCGGTGGTGCCACACCTCGCTGGCATGGTTGAAAGACCACCGTAGGCTTGGGGGCATGACAATGGGGGTGGAGGTGTGGGACAAAGAATTTGTTTTTGTTTATTTTTTTTTTAATTTTATGCTTTATAATTTTTTCATGTTTTTATTTTTTTTATAGGTTTCAATATGGTTTCAATATGTTTTTTTTTTTTTTTTTTTTTTTTTTTTTGGTTTTTATTTCTAATTATCCAATATCCTTTTTTTTAGTTTTTTTTCATTTTCTTTAATCTATCTTTCTTTTGGAAATTATATATATATATAATTAATTTGTTTGGTTTTTTAAAATATAATTTTTAATTTTCTTATCATATATTATATTTTTTTTTCACATTTTTAATTTTTTTTTCTTTTTTTTGGGCAATTTTTTAATATATATTTTTATTTTCTTTGCCATGTTTTTTATTTGTTTATATTTTAATAATTATTTTTATTTACTTGTTATTTTTTTTTACTTTTGGTTTGTTTTTAGTTTTTATTTTAATCAAAATTTTAACTTTGTTTTTCTAATATATATATTTTATTCACTTATTATTATTTTTTAAACTTTTTATGTTTTTTTCAATCTTTTAATTTTAATTTTCTATTGTATTTTTCATTTTATTTATTTATATATTTATTTATTATTTATTTATTTTAAATTTTCCTACAGGGTCCGCATTGATCCTAGAGTAGCAACCAGATCCCATTATGTGTCAATTTGATAGTTGATTTTAAAGTTTTTGTTATAATGGATGAGTTTGACTCCACAATGTGTCAATTTCATGGTTGCTCTTGAAGCTTTAATTACAGTTCGTTAGTTCGCCTACACTACATATCAATTTCATGGTTGATTTTTAAATTTTTGTTGTAATGTGATAGGTTGTCTTAGGCTAAGATTTTAAAGTGGTTATAATTTTAACATTTGAAACAAAACTACTCTTCGTATAATGACTCCTTTATTCAGGTCCTCACTTAAAAAAAATAAATTAGTCATAAAATCCTTTCATAAGGCCATGGTTGAAATATGTTGAAAACTGGAGGTTTTTGTAGACACGATCTTTAGTTTTAATTTCATGGTTGAAAAATCGTAAAAAATTTAAGGGTTTTTTGAGTCATGATATTTTATCCTCAATTTCATTGCTATAAAATGTTGAAAATTTACCTTTAAAAAACGGACGTTATCACAACATCAACAATTTTTGTTTCCGGGTGTTTTTTGGACAAAAATTTTTGGCTTTTACTACCACTTTCAAAAATATTGTAAAAAAATCATTATTCCAGCTTCAACGTTTTTCGTTTTCAAGCTTTTTGGGGGATTTTTGGTTAGAGTTCTTGTTTTGAGTTTACTGTTCTCATTTCAAAGTTTAGATTGTTGTATCATGAGGTAATTTTTTCATGCCCATGGGATTTTACCAACCATTTAGTTTATGTGGTTTTACTAGTTATTATGATACCAATACTCTCTACTTCAATGTGTTTCTTAAACCATCATTAAGACTTCAACATATCCCTAGCACGACCATATAAATTAAATGGCTAGTGAATGCCAATAGGCATCAATCCATGATAATGATCAAAATACTTACTTCATTATACATCCTATGTCGCTATGATTTTAAAAATCATAAAAACTAATTAAATTATTATTATTATTATTATTATATTATTTAAGGATATATACAAATTAAAAAAAAAAAAAAATTGTAAAATGATTCATGACCATCGAGAGTCACTCTCACTTTACCATGGAGTTTATTACTACATGTCTAAAAAACTATAATTTATTGTATATGACACTTGTTGTGCTCGTAGGAACTCTATAGCCCAGTATAGGGGAGATGTGTATGCGTAATATAAGTATGTCAACATTTTTGTGAAATGATTATGTAATGTTATGTTGACTTCGTCAAATTATTTAAAATAAAAATAAAATTAATAATTAGCTTCATTTTCATTAAATATATATTGGATCCATTATCTTATTTTGAATTTTATGTCACTCCTCAATTTATATGATTTTTTGTTAATTTATATTTAATTTATATGAATTTTTAAGAGATCCAGGTTTATGAGAACCCATGGTATTTGAAATCTAGGTTCATGAGAACCCATGGTATGGATCTCCATGTTTATGAGAACCCATGGTATTGACACATGGTATTCATGTAGAATGCAACCTATTTAAAGGTGGAAAGAATCTAAGTATATGTGTCCTTCATATCCAATGATTTTAATCTTTTTATATAACTTTTTAATTTAAAATTACTTTATTTTTTAGTTGGTAGTGGATGTGTTAGCACCTAAATCCGCCTTAGGCTAAAGGAAGGAAAAATTTAGGGTAACCACAAACCAAGCTCAGTCTGGTAGATATCCCTACCAAAACAGGAGAGGGCTCTCTCCGTGTCACACTCAGTGGATAGATAAACGAAATGGCTTGAGATGACTTACAGTGAGATATTTATCTTAGGCTAGTAAGTGAATATGGATACAAGAAGGGATTGTTACGAATGAATATGTTTTTGGGATGGTATGGGACCAATGGGTCTCAATGAATAGAGAATTTAATATAAAGACACAAATTACTTCGTGAAGCAAGATAGGCAGAGAGTCCAGCAAGATAGGCAGAGAGTCCAGCAATTTAGTTTGAAGCAACGCGGAATGGAGAGACTGCTTAGGAGGGTGAAAAGGGCATGGGCAACATGAATCCTTTTCAATAGAAGAAGAACACTTAACATGAAATTTTCCCACAGGCAGAGCAACAAAACTGAATTCTACCTTATCTAGCTTAGAAAATTTCACCGGAAATTAACATGAAATGAGCTATGAAGCATAACAAGATACATATGAAACATAAAATACATATTTGCTGCACTCACAACCACATGAATCTCATGAAACAGAGTCACTGCCTTTCATTAATCCTCTGTAAAAAATATACAATGAAGAAATAGAGTTTCTTTCCCACAGTCTCCTAGAAGTTACAAGCCAACCAACCCTTTGCAAATGGTTTGCATAAAATATATAGAATTCCATGAATAGATAGAATGCCCGAGGGTTGGGGAGTTACTTGAATCATTACAAAATGAAGGTGGAGAGCCAAACATCAACTACAAGTGCAGCGCCACAAACACGACAAATGGCTTGGGTGTCCCTTTACCTTCCTTTGCCACTTGGATAGATTCCCATCCAGAGTGAAAGTACTTTAAATGCTGCCTTTGGTTTCAAAAAAGTGAAGTGTAGATGAGAGGGCCCACTTATGGAAAGTCACGAATCGAAATTTAGAGAAACAGAGGAAATTTGGGCCTTTTTTCGTATATGCGCCGCTCCATTTTCTGTATGCGCCACACCATTTTGAGGCCAGTTTTGAGGCACTTGTAGGAGTCCAAAATGTGAAAAAGTGTGCTTTTTGGAAATCCTGTTTTGTCTACTTTCAAACCCAAGTGGAATATTTGAATTTGGAGCTTATTTACCCCTTCAAATATTCATTCTCCCAAGACTGCTTCCTGTGTGTCAAAATAGGGGCAGTGAGGCCATTTTTTGGGTGTTTGTGACCTCCTGGAGGCTCAAATCATGCCCAAATTTCTTGCCCGAGTGACAGTAGTCATGATTTCACATGCTGAATCTAAAAATGCAAACCATTTCTCATTTGGAGCTTCCAATCCTACGCGGTGCCAGTGGTGCGGCGCATATAGAGAAAAACCCTATGTTTCTGCCAAAAAATTTCCATGTGACCAAAATTGTCCCAAATTTCTTGAAATTTGGGCTGGAGGTTCTCTAAGAGGCACTATGTTAGGCCACATATTTTCAGCCATGATTCGAAGACGATATTTCTCTTTTACCTCTTTTGTTTCTCTGCTCAATTTCGCGTTCAAGCTCGTTATCCGGGCCTTTGCACTCATGTTCCATGCCCTGTAATGACAAGCCATCCTCCTCAATATAGTTTTATCTCTATTTGCCTTCTCTAGCAGTTTCTCTGAGTGGATATTAATCCACTCTAGCCATGACTCACAGTCATTGTTGATCTCTTGCTCCAAGGTAGTGATCTCAATCCTCCTTTGTTGGGCAGCTTGTTGATTCTCACGGATGTTTTGCAACTCCATGATTGTCTGCTGGTCCTCAAGCTGCTTGTTCCTCTACTCCAGATACTTGATGATCCATCTGGCCCTCTCCACATTGATTATCAAGTCTTGGATCTTCATGTTCTGCTATTGAATGGTCATCTTAAGTTGGGCATTTTCTGCCTCTGCCTCATCATCTTGAATGACAATGACATCGATCACCTGTACACCTGATGGCCCCTCATAATGCACGGGCTTCTTGCCCTTGTCCAGTACCTATGTCACTGATGACGAAAGTGAGGCCCCTTCCACCCTAGGTGGAGATAACACTCGCTTTGCTGCTGCAAACAAGTGCCTACTGCCTCTCTGATATGTAACAAAAACTGGCATGGTAGTGGTCTCATGGTGCTGATGTTGATGAAAAGGACCACCCATCTCCTGCTCTACTTCTGATCGTACCTGTGATGTGCTGAAGAAGTCACAGGAGATGAAGTTATCCCAAGCAATGCCCTGCAATCCCAACTGATGATCTACCAAAATCTGAATAAGAGCAGTGATACACACTATTAAGCTGTTGTTGAGGGGTCTTATGCAGCATGAAGGTGTTCATCCTCTCTATGTTCCTGCATATGAAAAACGGGAGGTTCATCATCCTCACCCTAGTGAAGTGCATGAGAAACCAGATGTGATAGTCATATAGTCGAGAGAACCTCCCCTCACAGCTAAGGTATTTCATGATCAATCTCATGAGTGGAGCATACTCATCTTTCAAGTATCTGAAGGGAAAGACTCTTGTGGGCTGACTCAAGAATCTGGCCTTGATGTAAGGCTCATAGTGTTGCCTATCCACCTTCTTCTTCTTATTCCATTGTTCTCCAACATGTGGTATACCTGTTGCCACTGATATAGTTTCGGGTGTCAATGTGAAAGTTACCTCGGCCAAGAGAGATTAACCTCCATGTAGATGAAGCACAAATAGACGGGCCAACTCATGATGAACTCTAGCATTTGTCACCCTTTGACAAAATTCAAAACATGCTAGGTGCTAGAAAAATGACATGGCAAGAGGGCATGCTTGTAATTCAGTGAGGGTAGTGGGCTCATCCCTGTCATGTTTGCCACTCTTGTGATGTCTCCTGGGAGCCTACTCTTCTGAGGATGAGTCACTTTGTGTCTCCATCTCATACTCTGATGAATGTTGTGATGTCATGACTGTTGTGTATACTCTACCTAGGCTGCCCTTTGATGATGGTGTGAGGCTAGGTGCCTTTGTGATATCTGTCACCAAGGGGAACAATGAAACACGGAGTATTAGGAAGGGAGTAATGTAATGGGAACAGGGGTTACAGGGAGAAATTTGTTTAGGGATATGGGAGGAGTTTGGGTATTTTGATAGGGTAGGGTTTGGGGTGTCATGTTGACCAAATAGTGGAAGGATAGGGGAGAGGGTTGGGTAGTAATTTAGGGCATGGATATTAGGAAAAATGAGAAAGGGAGGATAGGAAAAATGGTAGGTGAGGGCAAAATGATGGGTGGAATGGAACCTTGGCACTAACAACACACTTTAGAAACCCTAGCCATCATGGTTTTTAGTGATTTCTTATGGTTGATTTTATGCATTTGGTTGCATTCAAACATCGGTATAAACCATCATATCATGTATAAAACTTGATGAACAAATGATGTCAAAGAGCCTACCTTTCAATTTGATGGGATTCGCAAACATTTGGAGGTGATTTGGCCTTGTTTCGGCCCTTGGTCTGTGTGTGCTATGTGCAAAACCCAGTGCGTCACACCCTGGGTATGCGCTGTGCCTATGGAAAGTTTGAACTGCAGGCAGGCTCTGTGTGCACCGCGCCCCTGAGTATATGCGCCGCGCTCCCTCAAACTGCCTCCAACTCACTCAAACACTCACGATGCACACTCACACCCTTTGCAATGTTTCTCCAAGGCTTGGATTAGCACAATGCCTTTGATTTTGATGAGAACTTGCATATATAGCTTTGGAAGTGATGGGTTAAATTTTTTCCTCCTCAAAAACCCATTTTTCTAATTTTGTGTTTTGACACTTTTTCACTGACTTTAAAACACACTGATTTTCACTTTCCCTTTGAAATTTTAGCTCAAATGATGAAATTTTCGGCACTCTTTGCAGGGATTGCACGATAGGACATTTGGCAATGGAAACCATGACTGCATCTAAAGAAATCAACTGATGACTTTTTTGAAAATTTTGTCATAAATGACACTGTTTGACTTTTCTTCAAAACAGAGTTTTGAAGAAGAGTCGAAATCTATCCACATGACGATGAAGCTCTCTGAATCATAACTATATAATTGCCTCACTCTAGCCTGCATGGCTTTAATGGACATGTTCAAAGACCAAATTGATGAATTCCTAGACCTAAACATCGAAAATGACTTTTGTCCTTTAAAGGACCAAACCTTGACTATCATGGACTTTGATGACTATTGACAAAAGACCTGAGCCAGCAGGAGCCAGACATGAGGGGGAATGACTACCATGACCTTCTTCGTTAGAATATGGCATGTCCCTAGTGGAATGCAGCTGGGTGAATGGAGTGGGACACCTAAAAATGAAATGCATAAAGATTTTTGATCTCTGACGGAGGACTGACCAGGCCGAATCTAACATTGGCTCCAATGGGGAATGGTAGCTCTTTGGAGGTGCCAAGAACAACAGATCTCTGAAAGAGCTAGATAGTGCCTTCGTCGATTGGGCTATGGAGTCATCATTGCGACAAATAATACAGGACTCTGACTCATTTATGAAACATAAATGACCAAAAAACTGACTCAAACTTGACATTGAAATGACTTAACGGCTAACTTGACCAACTCTAACAAAACTGAAATAAAATGGTATTTACAGTGAGAGTGGAAGCAATGTTAATAACTTAGAAATGGTACCACTTGTGCAGCCGACCATTGATCGGCCCTCCTAGACAATCTTCTCCATTCATTTCCTTCAGAAGAAAGGCATTTTGCTCCCGATATGCTGCAATCATGAAAGGACCTTTCCAGAGGTTCTCGAACTTACCGTGCTTGCCTTTCTCCGCATTCCTTGCATCCCACTTCAGCACCACATCATCCACCTGAAATCTATCCACCTTTGCCTTTCTGTCATAAATTTTTTTGATTTTCTCCTGCAATTTGGATGTGTTCTTGAAAACTTCTTCTCTGGTCTACTGCAAGTGGACCATTTGATTCAGCCTTCTCTGCATGGGATCTTCTTCACTGCTGACCTCTTGAAGAAGTTTGACTACCGGGACAGCGAGAGAGGTAGGGAATATTGTATCAACTCCATAAACAAGCTCAAACAGTGACGTACCTATGGATTTATTCTAACTAACCCGATCTACCCAAAGCGCATTTACCCATCCTCTTATGCCAGCTCTTCTTCTTTATTTCTAGCAGCTCCTTGATTATGTTGACCAATGACTTATTTGAAGATTCCACCAATCCATTGCCTTGCAAATGATAGGTAGTTGAGTGACCCAAAATGATGTGATATTTATGACAAAACTCTACCATCCTTTTTGATTTGAAAGTTGTTGCGTTATGAGTGATTAGCTTATTCAGGCAACCAAAGTGAGACAAGATGTTATTTTCAAGGAATGAAATGATTACCGCATCTGTAGCTTGTCTGGTGGGAATTGCCTCAATCCATTTCGTGAAATAATCTGTGGCTGTGAGGATCCATATATGCTGTCTGGAGGAAGCAGGATGAATTTCGTCAATGAAATCCAATCCCCATTGATGTAAAGGGGTACTCACCTCTATGGGCTTGAGTGGTAGAGGCTGTAACTTCTGCTTTCCTTCAAAAATCTGACACTTATGACAGTGCTTGACCATCTTATATACATCAGCAAACAATGTCAGCCAATAGTACCCTGCTCTCAAAATTTTGTTTGTTGTTGACTTCCAAAAAAGGTGACCACCACAGTCTCCTTGGTGGCAGTCCTCCATGAATTTCTTCTCTTCCTTTTCCACCAAACAACATAACAAGAAGCCACCAGGAGCTTTCTGATACAGTGCAGAATTAAGAATGCAAAACTTGGCAGCCTTCAACTTCAGTGTTCTCACTTTGTTTCTAGTCATGCCAGGTGGTGGTGACAAATTTTTAAGCACATATATGATATTTGAATACCATGGAGAAAGAGAAAACATTTCAGATACATGAATTGACGATTCTTCCTCATTCTCATCGGACATAGCAGCGACCATATTTATGTCCAAGGCATGCAAGTTTGATTCAGCCATTAGCCTCGCCAATCCCTGTCCCTTCACCAGCTTTGTGGGCTTTATTTCCACATCATATTCCAGCAAGGCTGCAATCCACTTGCCTCTTCTTCCTTCTGGATCAGCTGCACTAAAACATCTTTTACAGCAGCATTAGGAACATAGGCCAGAATGTGAGAATGTAGAATATAAACCCGGAAATCTTTCAATGCATTCACAAGTGCAAGGGCTTTCTTCTCAATGATGCTGTAATTTAAAGTTGTGTCTCTTATAGCTATGCTGAAAAATGCAATGGGTCTTTCATGATCATCTCTCTTCTGCAATAACACCGCTGCCATAGTACGCTCCGAAGCAAATGAAAACAATATGAAATCTTGAGTGTAGTTTGAGCTGACTAGAATTGGAGCTGAGGAAAGAGCCAATTTGACCAATTGAAAGATTTTACAGCCTCCTCCATCCATTTCACTTGGTTGTCCTTCTTAAGCATGTTTGTCATCTCTCTTAGGTGCTCAGCAAGATTAGGTACAAAGCGGCGTAGGAAATTGATCTTACCATTGAACAATTGTATCTCTTTTTTATTCCGGGGCAGATCGATTTGTTGAATTGCTTGCACATGTGTTGGGTCAATATGGATGCCATCTTTTGAGATAATGTGCCTGACCAATTTGCCTTCTTCCATGGCGAACAAGCTCTTCTTTCGATTCAGTGACAAGCCATATTTTCTGCACTTTTGGAAGACCGTTTTAAGATGGTACATGTGCTCTTCATCAAATTTGGAAAACACTGTCAAATCATCCAAATACACCACCAAAAAGGCATCCTTCTCATTTGCAAAATCCAAGTCCATTGCACACTGAAATGTGGCAGCCGCATTCTTCAAACCGAAAGGCATTTTAGCGTAATGAAAGGTTCCCCATGGAGTGGTGAATGTTGTCTTGTCTCGGTCATCCTCATGGACAAAAACTTGGTTATATCTGGAATAACCATCAAGCAGTGACATACGAGATGCTCCTACTACTTGCTGAAGTATATGGTCCATTTTGGGCAGTGGATAATTGTCCTTCAATCAAACTTTGTTGAGATTTCTGAAATTAATGCATAAGCGAATCTCACCTGTCTTCTTCCTTACAGGCACCAAGTTAGAGATCCAATCTAAAAATTTGATTGGCACAATGATCGCTGATTTGTACAACCTATTGATCTCCTTTTCAATAGATGGCAGCAACTTTGGATTTAGCCTTCTCAACTTCTGTCTGAATGGTTTTTGATTGGGCTTGATGGGTATAGTGTGCTGAATTATATTGGTGTCATATGTCTTTAAGTCGGAATAGTCCCAAGAAAACACATATGCAAATGAAGACATCAAACTGATACATTTGTCCTTGATCTTTGGCAGTAATGCTTTGGACAATTTTATCAATTTAGGATTTGCAGTTGTCCCGATATTGACCTCTTCCACACCCTTCTCTGTTGGCTGCAACGTTGGCTTGCGGGCTACATCATCTTGATCAAAGAGTTCTTCTAGGGGTATCAAGCCTTTGGGAATAGCATTATTCTTCAGCTGTAACATTTCCATTTCATTGATCTACACCTCATCTGTACCATTACCTTTACCATCGTCATTTTCTTCATCAATTGAGGTCTCTTTGAACTTGCCTTTATTTTGCAGAAAATCATCAATCTCCTCATTATCTTGGAACACTTGCCAATATCTCTAATTGTCTAGAACGGTTGGACAATGCTTGACACGGATTTCGAATTTGTTGCTAGAGTTCATAGCGATCTTCAAACTACTCGCTGCCTTGGCAAGAGCATCAACAATACTATTTTGTATACGAGGCATAGATGTCAAGGTGTATTCTGAAAATAATTTTAAAATGTCTAGGACTGCATTATGGTAAGCCCTCATCCTAGGATGCTCCGCTTGATATTCACCTTTGACCTGCTTGATAACCAATTTGGAGTTGCCATATACTAAAATCCTCTTAGCATTTAGCTTTCTTAGAATCTTTAGGTCAACAATCAGAGCTTCATACTCAGCTTCATTATTTGAACACTCAAAGGCCAACTTGTAAGAGCATACCCGCACGTTACTAGGGACCTTGTTTGGGGCGAAGAATCGACTGCGTACCCAAATTCCAATTCCAGCACCATCAGTTCCCACTACTCCATTGAAATCCATGGTCCACAAACCTTCTTCCTCCTCTTGCAAGTGCTGGAAATCTGTTTGTTGTGCCTTGTCTGCTTGTTGTCCATTATTTTTAGCTGATTGCCCAATGGTGTTCTGCTGTTCTTGTTCTTCTGTCTTCAAAACTTCTCTGAAATTTTCTGTTATTTCTGAAATATCCTCTGCTTCTACTAACTGACTATCTATATCATTTAAACTATCTGAATACAAAACAAAAGACTCTAAATCTGTATGTACATAGTTAATTGGATGATTTATTGGTTTCTCCTTGCTTGTGATCATGTACTTCACTTTTTGTTCCCGATACAATTTCCTCATTTGTCCAAACACTGGAATCGTCGCATAGGAGAAATCTAGTTGTAGTGTCCCTTTCAGTTTCGCTACCCAAGACTTGGAGAGAAGCATGCCAAACCTTGGAGGAATGTCTGCTACTACAACATCCATCAAAACATTCTTCATTGGGATCTGATCCAAACTCACAACCAATTCTTTGATGAGACCTATACATTTTACTCTGCTGGAATCAAATGAATAGAGATCATGATATTGTCGGGTGATGTCCAGACCAAGCTTATCCATTATTTCCTTGGGCATGAGATTGTGAGAAGCTCCGAAATCAAACATGGTGTTATGTAACACAAAATCATGCACCATTAAACTGATGTAAAAAGGTGGCACATCACTATCAGGAGACTTACCATTTGATGCTAGCCCAAAAATCATTTCCGGTTGATCATCTTCGACAATCACCATGTCGAACATTGGGTCCAAATTCAACATTTTAGATACTTGTCCTCTATAACTACTATTGTTTAATATTTCAATCAAGGGGATGGATATCTTCAATTTAGCAATCTCATTCTGTAAATTGAAAGAAGGAATATTTTCTACCTCTTTGACTGGGATTTCTTTCCTCTCCTTTTCTTTCGATGCAACTTGCTGATGTGATTGTTTCGCTGATGGTCATTTGCTACTTTCCGGATCAAGTGCCTCTTTTACTTTCCTTTGTGTAAGTGATGAATCATTCTTTTATGCTTCAACATCCTTCCTCTTCTCAATGGGTCTGACCAGCACATTTCTGTTTCTAAGTGAGTATCGCTGCTATTGGGCAGACAAAGCATTCATATAGCCTCTTTGGTATTCATCTGATTCTTCCTCTAAGATGATGTCATTGGTTAGAATCAAATCTACATCTTTGTGTACAGCTGAACTCTCTGCATACTCTTGATCCTCTATGAGATAAATAGGCAAATCATCCAGAGTAAAGAGGTGATTTTCTTCACCTATTACATTCCTGTCCTCATCTGATTCTGGACCATGCACAAAATTTTGCTACAAAGGTGTCTGTACTAGCTGTTGTGCAGCCTGCTCTTGGGCTTGCTGATCTCTCTGTCTTATTCTATATTGTGGTTGTTGCTAACCATAGAAGTTAGGATTTCTAACTTGTGGCTCTGGTTTGTCAATTTTCACTCTTTCAAGCATTTTCTCTACGTTTCGAAGTAGCTGATCTACCAAGGAAGATTCTTCCTTTGCAGTGACCTTCTTCTCTGCCTTTGCTCTAGCTCTCTTGGTCAGCAGATTTACTTCAATGCTGACCACTATCTTCTGCATTTCTTCCATTGTGGCCAGTTCTCTTTCTCTCAATTGATAAGCCATGTCAGCATCAAAACCATCTAGGAACTTCAACATGGCTAGTCCCATGGGTGGCCTTAGATTATCTGGAATTTCATTATAAACTGTATTGAATCTAATGCAATAGTCTTGGATTGACTCACTCGCATTTCTTTGATTTGCTCATATTCAGCCAGAATTTGAAGAGGATTCTTTTTCACTTCCCAGTGGTTTAAAAATTGTCTTTGTAGGTCAGCCAAGGTAGTGATACGAGCAGCTAGCAAACCTCTGAACCATTTCCTTACTTCACCTGCAAATGTTTGTACAAAAAGTCTCATTGCCACATTCTCCACATCGATCTCAAAAAGTTCATAGAACTCTGCCATTCTGTCGACATGTTGCTGAGCAGTAATGCCGTTAGGAGTGCCATCAAAAAATGGGATTTTTCTTTGGTAATCTGCGGGCATATCATCTAAAACTTGAGGCAAAACAAGAGGTGCAAAACGGGCAGCCATGACTCTTAGCGGATTTGTCCTCGGAGGTGTTAGAGGAGTTTGCACAGTTTTTAAGGGGGCTAGCAATTGGAGTTTGAAGCTGAGCTACTATGTAGTTATCAATTGACTGGTTAGCCCTTTCCATCTCCAAGTCTACAAGAAACTGTGGATTGTGGACAATAGAGTCAACCGCTCTTTCGGACTTGGTTTCAGACAATGATAATTCAAACTACTCATCAAACTCTGGCTCTTGAATATACTCAAAAATGTCCGGGCATGACTGGGATTTGAGCACGGGCAATATAGAGCTTTCTTGATGATGAATTCCTCAAATCAAATTGGGATTTTCGTAGATGTGTAGAGGGTCAAGATCTGGATTAGCTCTGGTGTATCTTCTAGAAGCCAGTGTGCTATTGAGAAAACTCAAAGGACACAACCAACTCTACTCAACGTATCAAATCCTATACTTATCATCTGAAAGCTTAGAATCATTAAGAAGCAAGGGGATTGATTTCGTTCCCCAGCGGAGTCGCCACTATGTTAGCACGTAAATCTGCCTTAGGTTGAAGGAAGGCAAAATTCAAGGTAACCACAAACCAAGCTCAGTCTGGTGGCTAGCCCTACCAGAACACAAGAGGGCTCTCTCCGAGTCACACTCAGTGGATAGATAAACAAAATGGCCTGAGATGACTTACAGTGAAATATTTATCTTTGGCTAGTAATTGAATATGGATACAAGAAGTGATTGTTACGAATGGCTGTGTTTCTGGGATGGTATGGGACCAATGGGTCTCAATGAACAGAGAATTTAATGTAAAGAAATAGATTACTTCGTGAGGCAAGATAGGTGGAGAGTCCAGCAATTTAGTTTGAAGCAACGCAGAATGGAGAGATTTCTTAGGAGGGTGAAAAGGGCATGGGCAACAAAATTGAATTCTACCTTATCTAACTTCTAAAATTTCACCGGAAATGAGTATGAAATGAGCTATGAAACATAACAAGATACATATGAAACATAAGAGACACATTTGTTGCACTCACAACCACATGAATCTTATGGAACAGAGCCACTGCCTTTCATTAATCCTCTATAAAAAATATACAATGAAGAAACAGAGTTTCTTTCCCACAGTCTCCCAGAAGTTACAAGCCAACCAACCCTTTGCAAATGGTTTGCATAAAATATATAGAATGTGCCATGAATAGATAGAATTCCCAAGGGTTGGGGAGTTAGTCAAATCATTACAAAATGAAGGTGGAGAGCCAAACATCAACTACAGGTGCAGCACCACAAACATGACAAATGACTTGGGTGACCCTTTTCCTTCATTTGCCACTTGGATAGATGCCCATATGGAGTGAAATTACTTTAATTGCCACCTTTGGTGTTTAAAAAGTGAAGTGCAGATGAGAGGGCCCACTTATGAAAAGTCGCAAATCAAAATTTCGTGAAACGGAGGCAGTTTGGGCCTTTTTTCCTATATGTGCCCCACTGTTTTCTATATGTGCCGCGCCACTTTGAGGCCAGTTTTGAGACACTTTCAAGAGTTCAAAATGTACCCAATTATGCTTGTTAGAAATCCTATTGTGTCTACTTTCCAGCCCAGGTGGAATTTTTTAATTTGGAGCTCATTTTCCCCTCCAAATCTTCATTCTCCTAAGACTGCTTCCTATGTGTCAAAATAGGGGCAATGAGGCCATTTTTTGGGTGTTTTTGACCTCCTGGAGACTCAAATCATGCCCAAACTTCTTGCCCGAGTGCTAGTAGTTGTGATTTTGTATTCTGAATCCAAAAATGTAAACCATTTCTCATTTGGAGCTCCCAATCCTACGCGTCGCGCCAGTGGCGCGACGCATATAGAGAAAAAAACCTGTGTTTGTGCCAAAAAATTTCCATGTGACCAAAATTGTCCCAAATTTCTTGAAATTTGGGCTGGAGGTTCTCTAAGAGGCACTATGCTAGGCCACAAAAGCTTCAGGCAAGATTCAAATCTGATCTTTCTCTTTTTCCTCTTTTGTTGCTTTGCTAAATTTGGCCTTCAAGCTCCTTATCCGGGCCTTTGCACTCATGTTCCATGCCCTGTAATGACAAGCCATCCTCCTCAGTATGGTTTTGTCTATGTTGGCCTTCTCCAGTAGTCTCTCCAGGTGGATATTAATCTGCTCTAGCCATGACTCACGGTCATTGTTGATCTCTTGCTCTAAGGTAGTGAGCTCGATCCTCCTTTGTTGGGAAGCTTGTCGATTCTCACGGATGCTTTGCAGCTCCATGATTGCCTGCTTGTACTCAAGCTTATTGTTCCTCTGCTCTAGATACTTGATGATCCATCTGGCGCTCTCCACATTGAGTATCAAGTCTTGGATCTCCGTGTTCTGCTCTTGAATGGTCATCCTAAGTTGGGCATTTCTACCTCTGCCTCATCATCCTGAATGAGGATGACATCGGTCTCCGGTACACCTGATGGCCCATCATCATGCATGGGATTCTTTCCCTTGTCTAGTACTTATGTCACTGATGCGAGAAGTGAGGCCCTTCCACCCTGGGTGGAGATAACACTCGCTTTGCTGTTGCAAACAAGTGCCTACTACCTCTCTGATATGGAATAAAAACTGGCATGATAGTGGTCTCATGGTGCTAATGCTGATGAGAAGGACCACCCATATCCTGCTCTAGTTCTGATAGTACCTATGATGTGCTGAAGAAGTCATAGGAGATGAAGTTCTCCCAAGCAATGCCCTACAATCCCAATTGATGATCTACCAAAATCCGGATAAGAGCAAAGTGATACACACTGTTAAGCTGCTACTGAGGGCTCTTATGCAACTTGAAGGTGTTCATCCTCTCTATATTCTTGCATATGAAAAATGGGAGGTTCATCATCCTCACCCTGGTGAAGTGCATGAGCAACCGGATGTGATAGGCATATAGTCGAGAGAACCTCCCGTCATAGCTAAAGTATTTAATGATCAATCTCATGACTGGAGCATACTCATCTTTCAAGTATCTGAAGGGAAATACTCTTGTGAGCTGACTCAAGAATCTGGCCTTGATGTAAGGCTCATAGTGTTGCCTATCCACCTTCTTCTTCTTATGCCACTATTCTCCAACATTTGGTATACTTGTTGCCACTAATATAGTTTCGGGTGTCAATGTGAAAGTGACCCCGGCCAAGATAAACTGACCTCCATGTAGATGAAGCACAAATATATGGACCAACTCATGATGAACTGTAACATTTGTCACCCTTTGAAAAAATTCAAAACATGCTAGGTGCTAGAAACATGACATGGCAAGAGGGCATGCTTGTAATTTAGTGAGGGTAGTGGGCTCATCCCTGACATGTTTTCCATTCTTGTGATGTCTCCTCAGAGCCTGCTCTTCTGAGGATGAGTCACTTTGTGTCTCCATCTCATACTCTAACGAATGCTGTGATGTCATGATTGCTGTGTATACTCTACCTAGGCAGCCCTTTGATGATGGTGTGAGGCTGGGTGCCTTTGTGATATCTATCACCAAGGGGAACATTGAAACAGGGAGTATTAGGAAGGGAGTAATGTAATGAGAATAGGGGTTATAGGGAGAAATTTATTTAGGGATATGGGAGGAGTTTCGGTATTTTGATAGGGTAGGGTTTGGGGTTTTAACAAGGTAGGGTTTGGGGTGTCATGTTGACCAAATAGTGGAAGGATAGGGGAGAGGGTTGGGTACTAATTTAGGGCAGGGATATTAGGAAAAATGAGAAAGGGAGGATAGGAAAAATGGTAGGTGAGGGGAAAATGATGGGTGGAATGGAACCTTGGCACTAACAACACACTTTAGCAACCCTAGCCATCATGGTTTTTAGTGATTTCTTATGGTTGATTTTATGCATTTGGTTGCATTCAAACATTGTTATAAACCATCATATCATGTATAAAACTTGATGAACAAATGATCTCAAAGAGCATACCTTTCAATTTCATGGGCTTCGCAAAACTTTGGAGGTGATTTGGCCTTGTTTCGGCCCTTGGTCTGTGTGCGCCGCATGAAAAACCCAGTGCGTCGCGCCCTGGGTATGCACCGTACCTGTGGAAAGTTTGAATTGCGGGTAGGATCTGTGTGCACCGCGCCCCTGAGTATATGTGTCGCACTCCCTCAAACTGCCTCCAACTCACTCAAACACTCACGATTCACACTCACACCCTTTTCAACATATCTCCAAGGCTTGGATTAGCACAATGTCTTTGATTTTGATGAGAACTTGCATATATAGCTTTGGAAGTGATGGGTTAAATTTTTGCCTCCTCAAAAACCCATTCTTCTAATGTTGTGTTTTGACACTTTTTCACTAACTTTAGAACACACTGATTTTCACTTTCCCTTTGAAATTTTAGCTCTAATGATGAAATTTTTGGCACTCTCTATAGGGATTGCATGACAGGACATTTGGCCATGGAAACCATGGCTGCATCTGAAGAAATCAACTGACGAATTTTTTGAAAATTTTGTCATAAATGACACTGTTTGACTTTTCTTCAAATCAGAGTTTTGAAGAAGAGTCGAAGTCTATCCACATGACGATGAAGCTCTCTGAATCCTAACTGTATAAGGGCCTCACTATGGCCTGCATGGATTTACTAGACATGTTCAAAGACCAAATTGATGAATTCCTAGACCTAAACATCGTAAATGACTTTTGTCCTTTAAAGGACCAGACCTTCACTGTCATGGACTTTGATGACTATTGACAAAAGACATGAGCCAGCAGGAGCCAGACATGAAGGGGAATGACTACCATGACCTTCTCCATCAGATTATGGCATGTCCCTAGCGGAATGCAGCTGGGTGAATAGAGCGGGACACCTAAAAATGAAATGCATAAATAGATTTGATCTCTGACGGAGGACTAACCAGACTGACTCTAACAGGATGGAAAACATGTGTTTGTAAAAAAATATGAACCTTTCACATATGTTAGTGTCATATCCTGTTTTACACTTTTTTCAATAGTTTTATCTTCCAAAGTAAAGTTCGGTCAAAATTACAATTTTAGTTTTATATTTATGTGTTTTTAAGAGAAAATAATTAATATATGCTTTCTATGAAGTCCTTTTGTTTTATGTATGATCTTCTACACCACAATAACTAGTTCCATTTTCTTAAGTCTTTCAATAAGAAGAGAACGTTTATGGTTTCATGTGGAAGGTAGAAGTAGTGCTAAGAGCCCACGTTGATTAGACTTTCATTCTTAATTTTTGTGTATGTTGGTCCAAAGAGTTTCAAATATTTACTCTTACGTAACCACCTATGAACATTATCATCCCAGGTAAGCTATAGAGAGCGACATCTCCACCTCTAAAGATCCACAAGAATTCTCACAAGATTCTAAACCCATCCCTTGTAGTTATGTATTCTCCTTTAATGCAATCATCTCCTTTCTTCCTGAATTTTTTGTTCTGATCATCGTGATTCTTATCTTAAATTAGTTTCAAAAATATTCCTCTCTTCAATCCTGATCTTAGTAGTTTAATCTATATACTTTATGAACTAAATTCCAATCCTCGGAGTTCACCCTAAACATTTCAACCACACATCCACAGTCACCTTTCCCCATTACTTTATATTTATCCAAAAATCACTACAAGGGGAATACCTTCTAGGAGAGGCTATAATAGAGGTTTTTAGTGTTATAAAATTAGATAAATTGTCAAAAAACCATCCATTAAAACATTCATTTTCAATAGTGTATGTTTTAGTGGAGATTATAAGAAAACTTAATAAGAGCTGAAAAAATCTAGGTGGTGCAATTCATGCAACAAGTAGCACTAGTTCACTACATATATAAAATAATTTAGGTTCCATACATAACTAAAAGCACCAAGGAATTGAATATAAAGAAAATTGGTGCCTGAAATGTATACTGCCCTAGTGTGTATATATAAAAAATGCCCCAGGGCATTCTTTTAAGGAGCGACACCTGGGCACACAACAACATATTGCAGTGTCAGTGCTTTTTATTTAAACTCGCAGTGTCGATGTGTATTGTTTATATATACGCACCAGTGTGCTAAGGATATAAAAGAACCATTGTTATTAATTTTAATAGTGCATAGAGGCTGGAAATAATATTTTGTAGGATATGGGTGTTATTTCTATGAAAGCACTGGTGCATCAAGAATTGCAATGCACCAATGCATTAATTGCAAACAATATCAGTGCTTGAAGAAATAAACACCCCAGTGTTGTCATTTTCAAGAAAGGAATTGGTTATACAAAAAAGATGTCGTCGCAATGCTTTTATATAACATAATGCACTAGTTAATTTTTATGTTATGAACACACCAACTTTTTGTATGATTTTTTTTTTTTTTTAAACATCGACCTGTGAGAGTGCAATTATTGTAATTTTTAAAATCCATTATTCATCAAAAAATTGACATGTATATTATAACAGTATTCATATAAATTAAAATTTGATTAGTGCATTTGTATATGATGTTTGGATTAATTTGTTATATTAACAAATTTCACATAACTTCATTATAATATTTAATCATTCATATATTTAATCAGTGGTGTAACATTTCACAATGACATTTTATAACACAATAGAATAAATTAAAATATATTTTATGATATAACAATAAACGACTCTTTGTCATACAAAATGGGATTGTTATTGGTAACCCCTTATCTTTCAATTGGGACACTATGTCAATTACATTAAAAAAGTTTCATTTTGACAAACAATTATTTCAAAAAATACAATAGGTTGCATTGATATCTAAATAGATAATTCATTGTCAGAATTATTGTTAGTGTTGGAGCTACCTCCTTGACTTGGGTTATTTGGACAAATGCTTTGTTGATTGCATCAATTCTTTTCATCTTCTTGATCTTATTTCATCTACACTCATAAAAATAAAGTGTAATGAGTGTATCCAAATTGGTGAGAATAATGAAAATTGAAATAAAAAATATACATCAATGTAAATTGAAGTGACTCATAATTTGTACACATGGTTTCAAAACCAAGTCTCGTGCCTCGTTGCAACAAGTCTTCTACTTGTGTAGTTCCATAATTTGTTTCCTGCATGTTTTAAACCCAATTATAAATCTTAGATTTAATATATATAAAAAAAAAATGTTCTATTGATTATAAACTCACATAATTAAAACAACATAGATACTTACAAATTCCTCAAATAATTTTTTATATGAGAACATATGCTCACATTTAACCCAATGTCAATAAATTCTTCCAATGGCTCTTCTTTGTATGTTTGCACATATTTGAAGACATTCAAGGATGGCTGCTGTAAAACAAAATAAAATATATAAAAATGAAATCTTCAGTTGTTACAAGGAAATATTAACAATTACTCACAAAATTTGATATCAACCCTTTTCTTTGTCAACCTGTTTTATGTGTTCCACTTTGTTTTCTTTTCTGCAAGAAAATATTTGAAAATTAATATTTAATGCTAAATTATTTTATTATATGTACAAAGTGTATTATTATTACATACATTTGAAGCATGTTGCTGTGGTTAGATGAATCCTCCTTTGATGCAATTATGTCCATTTCTTTCACCATCTCCTTGTACACTTTTTGGACATTTTGGTTGGTATGTTTCACATATCAACTTGTTGATCATTTGGGATTTTCATAATCTCCGTTAAAAAAGTAATAAATTAGTTTTATATTAATATATGAAAACTAAATACAACAAATTTGATATTAATAAATAAATGGTTTGTAGTAATATATATATATAATTCTAGAAAATCATTTTAATTAGGAATATTACATTTTGAATGACTCTTTTTAGTGTTGAATTCGTTTTCTATTCTAAGTCTGACATGTCTCATTTACCATTTATATGGAAATGCTTCATCGAGTTTATATATAATTTGGTTCTTGGAATCATTGAAGTCATTTTTATATCGTAAGTGGAAGTATGTTTATACGTTTGTTACACTAGATCCTTCATAGTTTTGTAAAAAAAATTCCCCCTTTCATTAACCTCCAACACCACTCCACATGATCTAAGGACCAATTCATCGTCATTTACATGTTCTATAAAAAACAAATCTTAGAATGACATCAATCATTTATTTCGTTGTTGCTCCCTATAGAACATTAAATATATATGAATTAATAGATAGTTTGAAATAAGTTATCTAATATTATTAAGTATATTATTAATGAAAAAAAAAAACCCTCATATTGAATAGTATTTTTTTATTCCCCTTATTCATCCTTCTACAATATTTCTATCGGGCTTTAACCAAGAGAGAAACGATCAAGAAAAAGGGCAAATTAACTCAGAGGTTTCATGAATAGCCGCATAAAATAGACGAAATCAAGTGGCATTGTGCATGGACGGCTGCTTTGGCCAAGGACTTATCCATCCATGCAACATCATATATAAACATTGGTCAGATGCTTCTCAATGGCTAATGAAGATTCAAAGTAACCAAGAGAATTCTCTCTCTTCTACACTTAGACTAGAAACAATATTATAGACCTTCCTCATTTTGTTGTTTTAAGTGACACACTCTAACCAATAAATATTATTTAAACTTACATAAAGTTCAAACATATTAATTTTGTAAGGAATTTACAAAGAACTTTCCTTCTCTGTTTTTTTTCGATGTGTTATCACTGTGTCATTTAATATTTATGTTACTTGACACCTTCTCAAACATTTTTTATCAATATACAACATGTACCATTCAATACAGAAGCCATTAAATATATTTTATGCATAAATCAAATAATTTTCATTCAAAAAGAGCTTCGGTAATCAATGTGTTTATTTGAATAAAACAACAAGTGCATTTATGCCATTAAGCACACCAAGAATTTAATTGTTCAGCACCATCAACAATTGTTATTACTTTTAATTTTAAATTATGACGGTGATATTAATAATGATAAATACATCATAATGAGTTAACAATTCTACTTGATAGAGGCCTGCGAATGCATTATATTACACCAAGAGCACTAACCAACAAACTAGAAAAAACCAACAATGTTAAAATACATTGGTGTGTTGCATTACAGAGGGTGCACATGTGCATTATATTTCATTAGCGCACCATGAGATATATATCCATTTTTTTAAGACATACAGGGCTGAAGAGGTTTTGATCTAATTCAATAAGTCACGCCCCTACTATACATGTCAAAATCCCTATATATAGTAACTACAAAAAGCCATTTAAGCTAAATTCCTAAAATGAAAAACACTAACTGTGAAGTGGTAGAGGGAGTGAAACACTAAGGTGAAATTTTGCAGTCACATAAGAAAGAAGAAACAAGGGTTTAATGTAAGTATTGATTTTTACCTTCTTTTTTTTCTAAATTTTAATTAAATTTAAATAGGAACAAAGATCATAAAAAAATTTAATAGTAAAATCAATAGTAATTTTTTGTTATACAGGGTTTTTATTTTTTATTTTTTTACTGAATTGTGAATAAATATAACAGAAATTGTAAAACTTTTAATAGTAAAATTATTTTTTTTTACTAAGATTTTGAGTGAATCACCATACCTTTCAAATTCTAATCCTTCAAAGGTTCCAAAATATTTTGTTGCTCCAAAGTGCTCCCAGTATGTCTCTCTTGCAAATGTTATCTCTTTTAATTAAACCCTAACAGAAATTGTAAAACTTTTTATTAGTAAAATCAACAATAAAATTAATTTTTTTTATTATGCGGGGCTTTGAGTGAATTACCATACATTTCAGCTTCTGATTTTCGGAATATTTATGTTTCTCCAAAGTATTATGTTGCTGCATAGTGCTCCTGGTATGTCTCTCTTCCAAATTGCTCCTTTGAAATTTTGGGAAAAATAATGAAATAGTGAATAACTTTTTACTATTTAAAAGACTTTATCAAATTAGATTTCAAAAAATCAATTGTCTCTAATTTTTTAATTTAAAAAAGAAATGAAAAAACAAGTTTTTGTTTCACTTTATCCAAACATCAGTGTGTTCAAAGAGAATCGGTGCGTTTACAAGAAAAACCCATTAACATTGTTGGGGCAACAAATTTTTTGAACGCACGGACATGATACACTTTTTTCTTCAAAATCTTGAAATGGTGCGATTAATATTTTAATGAAATGAAAGAGTTTGTATTTCAATGTATCAGTTTTGTAATTAAGAGCACCAGGATGGTAGAATTCATTTTTATTTTTAAATCTCAAAAACAGGTGCATACCGGCGTTGTTTTTATTTAAACGCATCGGTGAGGTTTTGTACAAAAGCACCAATATGATAACATATTTTATATATTTTGAAATGTTGAAAACCAGTGCTGGTATTATTTGAACACCCCAGTGTTGTTATGATTTAAATGCATCAGTATGAATTGTTCTGATAACTACAGTGGTAAGGTTTTAAAGCTATATCAAATTCTATTTTCACATAAAATGGCATATTAATCTCAAATTATCCTTTAGGATGCATCCACATGAATTATAGTAGTTCATAATATATATTTTCCACTTAAAGTCTCCTTATTCTTGAAAAAGGGTTTGAAAACTATATTGAAATTCAAATTATGGTTATATGGTTCTTCAAACTAATTTTAGATATGCACACATTTCTTCAATAATATTAAATGGCCAATTCTTCAAATTATAGCTCATTCCATGTTATCGATCAAAGTCCTTCGCAGAGTTCTGCCTTTCCATCTCTAGTAATTTCATATTTTATTTATATTTCAATTATCTAATTGAATTTAAATATTTTTAATCCATGTGAATTTGAAGAAAAATATATCTATGTTTGAAGTATCTTGATTCATAATCAAGTTCAAATGCAAAAAATATTCCTCCATTTCAAAAACGTCAGAAAATCATATCCGGAGAATCATATCGCAAGCAGTTGGTAGATGAAATTGGACAATCTCTTCACCTTTCTAGTTGAAACATGGCATCTTCCAGTTGTAATCCTAGATAAATGAAGATAATAATTGTTTGGTATAATGTAATTTCAATAAAACAATTTCATTGATGTGCTTACTAATATCATTGATATTATATTAATGAGATTTAACATTTTTTGATAATAGGGTTCTAGTGATAATGAGCGACCCACCTACCATCTTCTGGTGCACCCAAATGTAATGTCAACTCAAGATAAGGTTACATTAAGAGAAAAACTCATATAGGAAGCATACAAAGAATGGTTGAATTAACCACCTATTCAATTCCCACTACGTCTAAATTCACCAATTAGGAATGACTACAACAATAGTATTTCTTCATTATAAGTTAGCAAAGTAGGCAATCAAATAGAGGTCTGTATGGATGATTAGTTACGATATATGACTGCCATGGAGGAAATGGTGTTATATGCATTCTAGAGTGATAAGCTGGGGAATGATGCTGATATCATTGATACCTTATTCGAAACCCTAAAATATTCTTCCACCACCCTATTTTTTTGACCTAACAACAATTAAAAGTCTACTCAGCTGGGGACAATGATGTTGTTATACAACTTGAAAAAACAAATTGGCATTTCAAATACATGCTTTTCAACAATATTGAGCTAATTCACCTGTATGATAAATCAAGTCCCTTATATTTTGAAAAATCCTATCACATAATCAACATTAAAAATGGTCAATTTTGTGAATGTTAAATATTAACATTGGATATTTATATTCCCCACCAACTACAAGTTATTCAAAGATCAGGTTATTTTGAGATATAATGTCTTGTTGGGTATCTGCGAAGAGGCAAAGAAGTTATTGAAAATGTTGGGTATTGAGTACATATCATATCATGAATGTATGAATTATTGTATTCTATATAAAGGAGAATATGTAGACAAAGAGCTATGTCTAAAATGTGGGCATGATAGATATCATAATTAAAAAAGAAAATGGGTAAAACACATGGTCCTCCTCATAAGATATTGAGGCACATGCCTATAATCCCAAGAATTCAAAGCCTATTCCATTTCAAAGAATTAGCTATGTTTCATAGATCACATGCCTCATACAAAAGTGAAGTAGGAGTTATGTGAATCCCGACATATTCAATAGCCATGAAGCATATAGAGGATGCATGGCCTTAAAAATTCAAGGATGAAGTATGAATTTTACAACTTGGCATAGCCATGGATTCCATCAACCCATATTTCCTCCAAAATACCAACTATTCTATTTGGATTATAGTAGTGATCAATAACAATATCTCCCAATGGTTTTTCATGAAGAATGAACATCTTATGTTTGCTCTCATAGTCCCTAGTAGAAGACAAATGAAGAATATAGATGTGTACTTACAACCATTGATAGATGAATTGAAGGAATTATGGGAAGGGATACATGTGTATGTATGTTGCACCAATACTCATCGTACATCATACACATGTATGCCTTCCCATAATTCATTTAATTAATCTATCAATGGTTGTAATTACACATCTATATTCTTCATTTGCCTTCTACTAGGGACTATGAGAGCAAACATAAGATGTTCATTCTTCATGAAAAACCAATGGGGCATATTGTTATTGATCACTACTATAAGCCAAATAAAATAGTTGGTGTTTTGGAGGAAATATGGGTTGATGGCATCCATGGCTATGTTGAGTCGTAGAATTCATACTTCATCCTTGAATTTTTAAGGCCATGCATCCTCTATATGCTTCATGGCTATTGAATATGTTGGGATTCACATAACCCCTAACTCACTTTTGTATGAGGTATGTGATCTATGCAACATAGCTAATTCTTTGCAATGAAATAGGCTTTGAATTCTTGGGATTATAGGAATGTGCCTCAATATCTTATGAGGAGGACCATGTGTTTTACCTATTTTCTTTTTTAATTATGATACCTATCATGCTCGCATTTTAGACATAGCTCTTTGTTTGCATATTCTCCTCTATATAGAATACAATAATTCATACATTCATGATATGATATGTACTCAATACCCAACATTTTCAACAACTTCTTTGCCTCTTCGTAGATCCCAACAAGACATAATCACTTGAAATAACCTTATCTTTGAATAACTTACAGTTGGTGGGGAATATAAATATCCGATGTTAATATTTAACATTCACAAAATCAACCATTTTTAATGTTGATTATGTGATGAGATTTCTCAAAATATAAGGGACTTGATTGATCATACAGGTGAATTAGCTCAATATTGTTGAAAAACATGCATTTGACATGCCAATTTATTTTTCCAAGTTGTATAAAAACATCATTATCCCGAGCTGAGTAGAATTTTAATTGTTGTCAGGTCCAAAAATGGGGTTGGTGGAAGAATATTTTAGGCTTTAGAATAAGTTATCAATGATATGAGCATCATCCCCTATCTCATCACTCTGGAATGCATCTAAGAACATTTCCTCCATAGCAGTCATATACCGTAACTAATCATTTATACTGACCTCTATTTGATTGCCTCCTTTGCTAACTTGTGATGAAGAACTTTATTGTTGTAGTCATTCCTAATTGGTGAATTTATAAGTAGCGGGAATTGAATAGGTGGTGATGCAGGAGCATTCAGCCCAAAGGGAAATTATTGTAAATAATAGACATAGGGGTCATGCATTTGTGGAATTAGTTTCCTAAATTCCAAGTCAATCTAATATTTAGGCCTTTAAGTGTGATTTAATTAGATATTCTCAAAATAAATAAATGAGAAAATAGGAATTATGGAGAGATTTTAGGCATAAAAGGAATGGATGTGGATCATTAAGTGATAAGGAAGATTTTCTATTTTAGAACATGGAAAGGAGGGAATAAAGCCTCAAGATGCTTTTCGCCATATGTATGCATTGCATGTAGAGTTTTAGAGCTTTTAGTTGAGTGATTTTAGATCATGCTAAGCATTATGAATTATGAAGCCTCAAAGGCATTGAAAATCAGAGGAGGAATGAGTGGAAGTGTAGTGTAGGAAACAGAGAAGTTTCCTGCTTGGACGACTTTGGGCAGTTTGTAAAGGGCTATCAATTCTAATTATCTGGGAAACACAAGTTTGTAAGTAA